>JAAALK010000283.1:48613801-48830672 GCA_019279435.1 Zizania palustris | reverse complement strand
GCAACTTGACCCATCTCCAAATGGTGGCCTCGGTTGAACAACCCATACCTTAGTTAGGACTTACCCACTAGACTTGTGGTTAGTACGTAAGTGTATTGCAACGGATCCCTCAGACCGGTCCTTATAGTGCCCCGGGTGCGACTGACCAATGCCCTAGCTTGCACCCGGAACCCACCATGCATACACTCACAACCATGACTCATCACCAACAGAATTTCCAAGGATAAGAAGCAACGGGGATCATATAATAGAACCATTTTGCTACGACTCATTTTATCCTATAGCGGCCGTGTCAATACATTGGACACTAGCTAATATCATTGATCATATGGTGACAGGAGGTTAGGCGAGATAGCATGGCTTGGGTTGCACATCAAGGTCGGGGGATCCTAAATAAATATAATGTAAGGGTTCATTTGACTAATGCATATATAACCTATGTGTTATAGCGATAGTCAATTCAAACATGGGTTCAATATGTTCAAGAGAATTGTTTGGTGACTTGCCTTGTTCAGCAAAGGGAGAGGGAGGGACTTCGGGGAAGTACTCCGGCTCCTCGGCGACGTCGTAGTCTTTTAATATAAAGTAAAATAAAAAGAGTACCACATTCAATCAAACCATATAACATTACATTGCAAGCATATAAGTTAAAGTGGGTTTGATTATAAATAAATAAACTCAAAGGTTAAGGTTCTAAATTTTATAAATAATTTTAAAGGGATTAAAATGAAGGGTTGTCCTTTTTGAAAACAAATGTTTAAATGTGATTATTGTCATATTAAATTCTCAAATAAGTGTGAAATGAAAAGTTTATGTCAACTTGGTGGTTTTCAGTGAATGGACAGAAAGGAAATTAATATAAATTTTTCTGAAGTTTAAATATTTTAATCCATATTTTAATCCTAAAGGCTTTTGAATAATTATTTGAATAAACATGAAAATGTCAAAATAAACCTACTGTTTTTATTGCATAAACATGTAGAGAATAATTTTATGAATTTTCTAAAATTGGAATGGTAATTTTTAGAGTCCAAATGCATTAGATATGAATTTTACAAGTTTAAAAGCATTTCTGGAATTTATTTTCAAATTTTAAACCTCTCGGGTCCACGGTGAGCCAGGCCCACGGTGAACCCGCGCACTGTGCGCGTGCGCCGGGTCGATCTGGACCGTCGGATCCAGATCCGACGCGCGAGAGCGAGGCGGGACGCGTAAGTCACGATGGACGGCTAGGATTAAAACATTCGAACCGGTACCACGTGGACGCACGGGATTAACGTGGGTTTTAAATACAGATGGACGCACGAGATCGCACCGTACCGCTTCGCTCAGATCCGACGGCCAGGATTAAACCGAACAGATGATTTAACCCAAGCGTTGGATCTGGATCGCACGGCCAGGATTGAATCCGGCACAGTGCGTGTCGGGGGGGGTAAAGTACCCCTTCTTCCCCGACTCCGGTGGTACGACGGCGAGCGATTCCGGCGAGGTCGAGGGCTATCTAGTCTAGCTAGGGCTAAAAACGGAAAGGGGGTACCGAGGGGAACAAAAGGGTACCATTGCGGTGGTCCGGGGTCGACGGAGCGAGGCCGGCGACGAGCGTAGGCGGTGGAGGCGTTCGGGTCCTTGGCGGCGACGACGATCCGGCGGGGTTCGACGTCGGCGGAGGGGTGGCCGAGGTCGGGGTCGTTCTCGCGGTCACGTTGGTGGCAGAGGCACGGCGGAGGTGGTCCGGTGCGACGGTGAGCGGTGGCCGGAGGTGAATCAGAGGGTGTGCGCTAAAAAGTGAAATGCGAGTGCTCTGTTCGTTCTCGAGGCGATTAAGCGTGGGGGTCGAACGCGGCTCAGGCTGGGGCTTAAATAGGACGCCGGGGAGGGCTCGCATGCAAGGAAACCGGCCGAGGGCCTTTACTCGCCGGCGATGGCTCGGCCATGCACGCGGAGCGGCGATCCCGTGGCATAAACGCGAGGGTTAAAGCGGGGAAACGGTCGGCGCGACGCGGGGGACCGAGTTATGGCGGCAATTTAATGGGGGACGCGCCGGCGAGGCGAATCCGAGGGCGAGGTCGTCGGCCGGCGCGATTTGGGGGCGGTGGCGCGAGGTTGACGACGGGACTGACGAGTGGGGTCCACTGGCCAGTGAGCGCGAGCGAGCGAACGGGAAGACTGACGGGTGGGGCCGCGGTGTCGGGTGCGCGCGCGAGGGGAAAGTTTTGGCGCCGACAGGTGGGACCCGGGCTGTCAGCCAGAGGCGGGCGCGGTAACGGGCTGGGCCGGCCGGGAGAGAGAGAAGGGAGGGAGAGGAGCCCATTACTGTTCTAATACTTTTCTGAATAAAAATAATTCCAGAAAATAGATTAGAATAATAGGGCTACTTCCAAGGCTGGTAAAAATTTATAAAAATTCTCAAAATTATATCTTGGTCTTAGGATCATATACAAAAAGTTTCACCTCCTGATTTGGTCATCTACTCTATGTTGTAGTTCAAAAGGGTATAAAAGGGATTTAAAAGTATTTTCTGAAATAATAATTCCAATAAATTGAATTTAATTATATTTTTATTGTTTTGAAAAATTGGGGTGTTACAAACCTATCCCCCTTACAAGAATCTCGTCCTCGAGATTGGAACGCTACTCGAATAGCTCGGGGTATTGGGCTTTCAGCTCGTCTTCTTTTTCCCAAGTGGCTTCTTCGGCGGGATGGTTGTTCCATTGGACTTTGCAGAAGCGGACGACGCGGCTTCTGGTTACTCTCTCCTTGGTTTCCAAGATCTTGACGGGTCTCTCTATGTAGGTCAAGTCTTCTTGGACATTAAGCTGCTGAAGGTCGGCTTGCTCGGTGGGCACACGGAGACACTTCTTCAGCTGCGAGACATGGAACACATCATGAACGCCTGCCAAGGATGGAGGCAGTTCAAGTTGATATGCCACTTCTCCTTGTCAACGGAGGATCTGGAAAGGTCTGACGTAGCGGGGTGCTAGTTTGCCTTTCATGTTGAACCTTTGAGTGCCACGGAGGGGAGTGACTCGGAGGTAGACATAATCGCCCTCCTCAAAGGCTAGATCTCTTCGACGGTTATCGGCGTAGCTCTTCTGCCTGGATTGGGCTGCCTTCAGTCGGTCTCTTATGATCTTAACTTTCTCTTCGGCTTCTCTCAATAAATCAGTCCCAAACAGTTGTGATTCTCCAGTTTGATCCAGAGCAACGGCGTTCTGCACTTACGCCCATAGAGTGCTTCGAACGGGGACATTTGCAGGCTGGCTTGATAGCTGTTGTTGTAGGAGAACTCTGCATAAGGTAAGTTCTTGTCCCACATTCCGCCAAAGTCTAGAGCACAAGCTCTAAGCATATCCTCCAATATCTGGTTGACCCTTTCGGTTTGACCGTCGGTCTGCGGATGATAGGCGGTGCTAAAGTTCAGCCGGGTGCCGAGTTCCTCTTGAAGGTTCTTCCAAAACTTGGAGGTAAACTGACTCCCATGGTCAGATACAATCTTCTTAGGAACTCCGTGAAGGCACACGATCCGGGTCATATACAACTCAGCCAACTTGGCGACGGTGTACGTTGTCTTGACCGGGACGAAGTGAGCTACCTTGGTGAGTCGATCAACGATCACCCAGATAGAATCATGACCAGCTTGGGTCCTGGGCAGTCCCGTGATGAAGTCCATTCCTATCTCTTCCCACTTCCATTCAGGGACTTTGAGGGGTTGAAGAAGTCCGGCAGGTCTCTGATGCTCTGCCTTGACTCGCCGGCATGTGTCGCACTTGGCCACATACTCAGCTATTTCTCTCTTCATGCTGACCCACCAATATTTCTCCTTCAGGTCTTGGTACATCTTTGTACTCCCAGGATGAATGGAGTATAGAGTATCGTGGGCTTCTTGAAGGATGAGAGTCTTCAACTCAGGTAGGTTGGGTACGCATACTCGGTTTCCGAACCAGATGGTACCATGTTCGTCCTCGGAGAATCCGGGGGCTTTACCCTTCCTCATGTTTTGCTGGATCTCCAGGACGTCTGGGTCTTCCTTCTGCTTCTCTCGGATCTGGTCCATTAAGACAGGCCGAGACTCCAAGGCAGCGAGGTACTCTCGAGTGGTGATCCCCAGGTTTAGCCTTTCCATCTCTTTATAAAGTAGAGGAGCCTGGTCTTGGATCATGATGGCATTGCAGTACCCTTTTCGACTAAGGGCGTCTGCCACCACGTTCGCTTTGCCCGGATGATAATGGATGCCCAAGTCGTAATCCTTGATCAGTTCCAACCATCTCCTTTGCCTGAGGTTCAGATCTGGTTGGGTGAATATGTACTTGAGGCTCTTGTGGTCGGTGAAGACCTCACACCGATTTCCCACAAGGTAATGTCTCCATATCTTCAAGGCATGAACCACGGCTGCTAGTTCCAGGTCGTGGGTTGGGTAGTTCAGCTCATGCGGTCTCAGCTGCCGGGAGGCGTAGGATATCACTTTCCCTTCTTGCATTAAGACGCATCCCAATCCTTGACGAGAGGCATCACAGTAGACGTGGAAGTCTTTCCGGATGTCTGGCAGAGTCAGAATGGGGGCTGATACTAGCTTCTTCTTGAGAGTCTGGAAGCTTTCTTTGCAGTCGGGGGTCCAATCAAACTTCACTTCCTTCTGCAGAAGTCTGGTCATAGGCTTGGCGATCTTGGAAAAGTTCTCGATGAACCGGCGGTAGTATCCGGCCAATCCGAGGAAACTCCGGATCTCGGTCACGGTCGTTGGCTGCAGCCAGTTGGTTACCGCTTCAACGGTATTTGGGTCCACTGCTATTCCTCCGGCAGATATAACATGGCCGAGGAACTTCACCTCAGACGACCAAAATTCGCATTTGCTGTATTTGGCGTACAGTTGCTGCTCCCTTAGCTTTCCGAGGGTCAGACGGAGGTGCGTCTCGTGTTCTTCCTTGGTCTTGGAGTAAACGAGGATATCGTCGATGAATACCACGATGAACTTATCCAAGAACTCCATGAATACGTTGTTCATCATGTTCATGAAAAAGGCCGGGGCATTCGTGAGTCCGAACAACATCACAGTATACTCGTAGAGTCCATAGCGGGAGGTGAAAGCAGTCTTGGGTATATCTTCCTCCCTGATCCTTAACTGGTGATAACCTGACCTGAGGTCAATCTTGGAAAACACCGAGGATCCTTTCAGCTGATCGAACAGGTCGTCGATCCGAGGCAATGGGTATTTGTTCTTGATGGTTACGTCGTTCAAGGCTCTATAGTCCACGCACATCCTCTTGGTCTTGTCCTTCTTCATGGCAAATATGACCGGTGCACCCCAGGGTGAGGTACTCGGTCGGATGTAACCTTTCTGCTCAAGGTCTTCGATGTTGCTCTTGACTTCGGCTAGTTCATTGGCGGCCATTCGGTACGGGCGCTTGGAGATTGGAGTGGTCCCCGGGACAAGCTCGATTCTGAATTCGATGTCCCGCTTGGGAGGCATTCCGGGCAGATCTTCGGGGAAAACATCTGCAAACTCCTTGACTATTGGCACCTCTTCAAGAGCTATTGAGCGAAGGGATGCTCCGAGTGGTTTGCGACTGACCATCCGGAAGGTGACGGTTACGCCTTCAGGAATGGTCACCGTGACGGACTTGTTGGCACAGTCGATCACTCCCTTGTGCTTCATCAACCAATCCATACCTAGTATAAGGTCGAGTCCGGTGCATCGGATGAGGACAGGCTCGGCCCGAAACAGCACTCCTTGGATGTCAAGTTGAACCTTAGGGCTGTAGAAGCGAGCTGAGGTCCTATTGCCGGGGGTGGCAATCACCATGGGAATGGGTAGAGGGAGCACGTCCAGATTGTTTGTTTTTGCAAAATCTTCCGAGACAAAGGAGTGGGTTGCTCCAGAGTCAAATAATATGACGGCCGGTACGGAATTCATAGTAAACGTACCGAGTACGACTTCGGGAGCCTCCTGAGCTTCCTCCGCGCTGATGTGGTTGACGCGGGCGCGAATGGCCTGGTGGGGTGCTGCGCCTTGGTTCTGCTTGGGGTGAGGACACTAGTGCGAATAGTGCCCTTCCTTGCGGTAGTTGAAGCAGACGACCGGCCTTCCTTGGCGATCCCTCAAGATCGGGGCCTTGGCGGCCGGTGCCGGCTGAGCGGCCGGAGCTGGTGGAGCGGAGCGAGGATGCCCGGCGTTGGATCCACCGGCTGCGTGAGGTGGCCTGTAGGCGGGTCGAGGATGGTAGGCGGGCGCTGGTGGCGGAGGGACGAAGCGGGGCCTCTGAGTGTTCGCCTGCTGGTGCTTGAAGGCGATCATCTTCCTCTTCTTGAGGTCCAGCTTGTTCTGCTCAGTCTCTTGGATGAGCGCTTTGTTGACCAGCCGCTGGAAGTCGGCGAAGTCGGCGGCGACGAGCTGGATGGACAGCTCATCCTTAAGTCCCCTGAGGAACTTGGCTTGGCGGAGGGCGTCAGTGCGCACTTCCTCCGGTGCGTAGCGTGCGAGGCGGTTGAACTCATGGAGGTACTCCATGACAGTCCGGTTGCCTTGTTGCAGGTCGCGGAACTCCTGCTGCTTCACCGCGATGACACCGGCGGGGACGTGGGCGGCACGAAAGGCGATGGTGAACTCCGCCCAAGTCACCATGTGGCCCTCTGGCTGGGACGCACGGTAGTTGTCCCACCATTCAGCGGCGGGACCCTGGAGCTGGTGAGTGGCAAAGGCCACCCGCTCCCGGTCGGTGCAGGGGAGAAGGTCGAGCTTCTTCTCGATGGTGCAGAGCCAATCTCCGGCCTCCATCGGGTTGGTTGTGCTCGAGAAGATGGGCGGACGCACGCGCAAGAACTCGGAGAGTTGCGGAGCAGCCGCGGGTGCTGGTGCGCGAGGGGCGGGCTCCCCGTTCTGCAGACGGTCCAACTGGGCCTGTTGGTGCTGCATTTGGGTGAGGAGGGCGGTGATCAGATGATTCTGATTCGCCATCATTTCCGCCAAGGTGGGGTGATTGGCGGAAGGCGACCCAGACTGACGTGGGCCCGTTGCACCCCAGTTGGGTACAACACCCTCAGGCGCATCTCGGCTCCCTCCTGCTCCGTTGTTAGAGCCGGTGTTCTGGTGGTCGGCCATCTTCTGAATATCCAAAGTGAGGAAACAAAAGATGACGAAACAATACTACAACCAAAAATTAACATATAGCATTCAAGCACACAAATATATCAAGTGGTATAAATAGTTCATTACAATTAAGTTCTTATTCCATCTACAACCCAACTCGTTGCAGACGGCACCACATACAAAATTAAGATCTTTATTTGAATTTGCGTCTCCTAACGCCTACTCGCCACCGGAGGCGGTCTCCGTGCTCTCGGAACCACGAGTACGCGGCTCCAGAGAGATGGTGGGCTCGAGAAAATTCTCGATGATGGAGTCGGAGACGAGGCCGGGGCGTGGTGTAGGGGCGCTGGTGGAAGGCCTGGCGGGGGAGGGTCGTGGCGGGATCCTCTTGGGGCGAGGGAGGGGTTCACGGATGGGCTTCTTCTTCCTTGGAAGAAGAGGAACCATCTCCGCGATGTCCTTCTGCAGCTGCATGATCTTGCGCTGCAGCTCGCCGTTCTGTTGGATCAGGTTCTTCGTTTCTTCACGAAGAAATGCAACCGCCTCATGGTGCTCGTCGGCGTCGAGCACCGCCTCAGTGTGGAGATCATCCATGGCCTGCAGAAGACGCGACTGCCGGGCCATGACCGGATCACGCACGGAGTGAACTCCGAGGTAGATGCTACGGTGGGCTCCGGGAGTACGCTTCGGCACAAGCCGGAAGGATGAGTTCTGAAGACGGTCGTCGTAGATCATCCTCAGCTCCATGAGGGCCTGAAGGGTGACTCATTGGCACGCGACGTCGAAAGTCGGGCCGCCAAGTGCGGTGGTGTAGGGCGGCAGGTGTTCTCCAGAGCCATGGACGGTGAGGGAGACGTCACAAGGCCCGGCGAACTCGTCGGGGTAGACTCCTTGAAATTCGGGTTCGAAGAGGAACCCGAGGAAGGTGAGCATCATGCGGAGCTCCCGGACGAAGCCCTCGTAGTGACGGCAGTAGCTGTGGACTTGGTAGACAGGCATCTACAAAACAGTAAGTTGAATAAAAGTGAGGAGAGGAACAAAGTTTATGAAGTAGATTTTCAAGAAATAATTTCCTATGGCTAATGGCTAGGCGGGTCTGTTTGGCTTCCTACAGTCAAGTCGGCTCTGATACCATCTTGTAGCGCCCCGATTTATCAAAATCGAGACATTATTGAATTTCCATAGAAAAACAATAATACAAGAGGTTCATCATGCGACAACGTACATACGATAAAATCCATGGTACGCAGACCATATTTATTACAACATTGTTTTAATAAAAACGATAATAATAAAGGTAAACAGCGGCATGACGAACGTCTTCTTCAGGATCTTTCTTCTCGACTGGGTTGCTACTCCGGACCGTCTTCAAGATAAGCATCCTCTGTGGGGTCCAACGGGTATGAGTACAAAAAGTACTCAACAAGCCACCGCAAATGCAAATAATAATGCAGGATAATATACAAAGAAGGATAAAGGCTAACAATGCGGAATAAAGCAATTGCAGTTATGACATTTAGTGTAATCATATTTTAATCATGCGGAAAGTAAACATGAACATCATCAACATCAACTAACTCGAGGAGTACGTTTTACCTCCTCGCACAACGGTCCTTACATGTCAATCCATCATGCACATTCATATTCAAAGTAAACTAACTGGGGGATGTCACGCAACCCGCCCTTGACCGTGGGCTCGGCTTTTCGAAAAGATTTAAGACTCTGATCAGAGATGTACTACTGTACCCACAAGGCACGCACTCATCTCAACGAGATGACCCATTTCACGGGAACTCGTGCCAAAACCTCAATATGAGATGTTCCAAGTGATAACCACCCGCTCTAGGTTTCGCCGGCGCGCCGGGCCGCATCCCGGCTAACGTCGCACCCCCTTTTGCGCCACATTGGTACAAGTCACCCGCAGGTGCAACTTGACCCATCTCCAAATGGTGGCCTCGGTTTGGAACAACCCATACCTTAGTTAGGACTTACCCACTAGACTTGTGGTTAGTACGTAAGTGTATTGCAACGGATCCCTCAGACCGGTCCTTATAGTGCCTCGGGTGCGACTGACCAATGCCCTAGCTTGCACCCGGAACCCACCATGCATACACTCACAACCATGACTCATCACCAACAGAATTTCCAAGGATAAGAAGCAACGGGGATCATATAATAGAACCATTTTGCTACGACTCATTTTTATCCTATAGCGGCCGTGTCAATACATTGGACACTAGCTAATATCATTGATCATATGGTGACAAGGAGGTTAGGCGAGATAGCATGGCTTGGGTTGCACATCAAGGTCGGGGGATCCTAAATAAATATAATGTAAGGGTTCATTTGACTAATGCATATATAACCTATGTGTTATAGCGATAGTCAATTCAAACATGGGTTCAATATGTTCAAGAGAATTGTTTGGTGACTTGCCTTGTTCAGCAAAGGGAGAGGGAGGGACTTCGGGGAAGTACTCCGGCTCCTCGGCGACGTCGTAGTCTTTTTAATATAAAGTAAAATAAAAAGAGTACCACATTCAATCAAACCATATAACATTACATTGCAAGCATATAAGTTAAAGTGGGTTTGATTATAAATAAATAAACTCAAAGGTTAAGGTTCTAAATTTTATAAATAATTTTAAAGGGATTAAAATGAAGGGTTGTCCTTTTTTGAAAACAAATGTTTAAATGTGATTATTGTCATATTAAATTCTCAAATAAGTGTGAAATGAAAAGTTTATGTCAACTTGGTGGTTTTCAGTGAATGGACAGAAAGGAAATTAATATAAATTTTTCTGAAGTTTAAATATTTTAATCCTAAAGGCTTTTGAATAATTATTTGAATAAACATGAAAATGTCAAAATAAACCTACTGTTTTTATTGCATAAACATGTAGAGAATAATTTTATGAATTTTCTAAAATTGGAATGGTAATTTTTAGAGTCCAAATGCATTAGATATGAATTTTACAAGTTTAAAAGCATTTCTGGAATTTATTTTCAAATTTTAAACCTCTCGGGTCCACGGTGAGCCAGGCCCACGGTGAACCCGCGCACTGTGCGCGTGCGCCGGGTCGATCTGGACCGTCGGATCCAGATCCGACACGCGAGAGCGAGGCGGGACGCGTAAGTCACGATGGACGGCTAGGATTAAAACATTCGAACCGGTACCACGTGGACGCACGGGATTAAACGCGGGTTTTAAATACAGATGGACGCACGAGATCGCACCGTACCGCTTCGCTCAGATCCGACGGCCAGGATTAAACCGAACAGATGATTTAACCCAAGCGTTGGATCTGGATCGCACGGCCAGGATTGAATCCGGCACAGTGCGTGTCGGGGGGGTAAAGTACCCCTTCTTCCCCGACTCCGGTGGTACGACGGCGAGCGATTCCGGCGAGGTCGAGGGCTATCTAGTCTAGCTAGGGCTAAAAACGGAAAGGGGGTACCGAGGGGAACAAAAGGGTACCGTTGCGGTGGTCCGGGGTCGACGGAGCGAGGCCGGCGACGAGCGTAGGCGGTGGAGGCATTCGGGTCCTTGGCGGCGACGACGATCCGGTGGGGTTCGACGTCGGCGGAGGGGTGGCCGAGGTCGGGGTCGTTCTCGCGGTCACGTTGGTGGCGGAGGCACGGGCGGAGGTGGTCCGGTGCGACGGTGAGCGGTGGCCGGAGGTGAATCAGAGGGTGTGCGCTAAAAAGTGAAATGCGAGTGCTCTGTTCGTTCTCGAGGCGATTAAGCGTGGGGGTCGGACGCGGCTCAGGCTGGGGCTTAAATAGGACGCCGGGGAGGGCTCGCATGCAAGGAAACCGGCCGAGGGCCTTTACTCGCCGGCGATGGCTCGGCCATGCACGCGGAGCGGCGATCCCGTGGCATAAACGCGAGGGTTAAAGCGGGGAAACGGTCGGCGCGACGCGGGGGACCGAGTTATGGCGGCAATTTAATGGGGGATGCGCCGGCGAGGCGAATCCGAGGGCGAGGTCGTCGGCCGGCGCGATTTGGGGGCGGTGGCGCGAGGTTGACGACGGGACTGACGAGTGGGGTCCACTGGCCAGTGAGCGCGAGCGAGCGAACGGGAAGACTGACGGGTGGGGCCGCGGTGTCGGGTGCGCGCGCGAGGGGAAAGTTTTGGCGCCGACAGGTGGGACCGGGCTGTCAGCCAGAGGCGGGCGCGGTAACGGGCTGGGCCGGCCGGGAGAGAGAGAAGGGAGGGAGAGGAGCCCATTACTGTTCTAATACTTTTCTGAATAAAAATAATTCCAGAAAATAGATTAGAATAATAGGGCTACTTCCAAGGCTGGTAAAAATTTATAAAAATTCTCAAAATTATATCTTGGTCTTAGGATCATATACAAAAAGTTTCACCTCCTGATTTGGTCATCTACTCTATGTTGTAGTTCAAAAGGGTATAAAAGGGATTTAAAAGTATTTTCTGAAATAATAATTCCAATAAATTGAATTTAATTATATTTTTATTGTTTTGAAAAATTGGGGTGTTACACACCCGGAACCCACCATACTTATAACATAGCCTACTCCAACAGAGTCCAGAGACAAGAATAGCGGGGAAATTCATATAATAGAATCCATCTATCTACGACTCATTTTTTTTATCCTATAGCGGTTGTGCCGGTACATTGGGCACTAGCTAATATAATATTTGTAGAGCGACAAGGAGTTAAGGCTCAATAAGCATGGCTTGGGTTTGCACACAAGGACGGGGATCTAATAATTATAAGTGTAAGGCTTGATTATTGGACTAATGCAATATCAACCTATGAGTTATAGCGATAATTTATTAAAACATAGGCTCAATATGATCAACTGTTTCCACAGAGGTGGTCGATGACTTGCCTTGATCAGCAAAGGGGGATGGAGGAACCTCGGGATAGAACTCCTGCTCCTCGACGAACTCGTTGTCTTCTTGATACGAAAAAGTAAACAATACATTCAATAAACAGATAAAATCCACCAAATAATCAACATACATATTTGTGGGTGTTTTTATGTGAAGTAATATTTTAATATTCTGGGGTTTTGTATAAAACAGTAAAGTTTAACTTTTTAGGATTTTTCCTAATTTATTTTCTGTATTATTAATTTTAATCCTAAGGGGTTTTTATTCATTTATTTATTAAGAATATTTTGGGTAACAGTAACATACTGTTTTTATGGCATTAATGTGTAGAGAATATTATTCTGGATTTAACAAAATTTGAATGGTGAAATTTGGAGTTAAAATGAGCAAGATATGAATTTTTGAAGTTTAAACAAATTTTCTGGAATTTTATTTAAACTGAAAATAGTCTCTGGTCCACGGTGAACTGGGTTCACCGTGAACCGTTGACTGTGCGCGTGAGCCGGGCACGTGGCAGCGGTTGGATCAGAATCCAACGGCCAGAGCGCGCGCGGGTGTTTTAAGTGGCGATCGACGGCTCTCGTGACTCGGTACCGCTTCGGCTCAGATCGAGGGCCAGGATTAAATCCCACGGGGATTTAATCCGGGCCGTGAGATCGAGATCGTGTGGTCCGCGAGGGATTCGGCACGGCACGCGGCGAAGGGGTAATTTACCCCTTCTTCCCCGACTTCGGTGGAGCTCCGGCGAGCGATTGCCGGCGACGGCGAGGCCTAAGGCCCCAGGTGATGGCGAAAATGGAGAGAGGGGAAGACGGGGAACATGAAGATACCGGTGACGACAGCGAGGGGCAGGCGACGGCGGCCGGCGATGAGAAGAGGCGGTGGTACTCCTCGGGTTGGCGGTGGCGAAGGCGTTCCGGTGGCGATCCGGCCTAACGGAGGCGATGCCGAGGTAGAGGGGGCGGAGGGGATCCCGGCGGTCGAGACGGCGAGGGCGGCGGTGGCCCGAAGCGCCGGCGCGGGCTTGCCGGAGCGTGAGCAGAGGAAAAACCGGAAAAAGGGTGACAGCCTTCGGGTTTACGCGGAATAGGGCTCTGGTGGCGTGGCTTGGCTGCGGTGAGGTTGAGGGCTTATATAGGGGTCGTCGGTGGCGCATAAGGCAGGCGGATCGAGAGGAATCGGGGGGTTCCAAATCAACGCCGGCGAGGTTTCTATAGTGCTCGGGTTCATCCCAAATATGGCGAAAACGCGTCGGCAAAGAGGGAAAGGGGGTCGCCGGCGATGAAGGAAAGAGATCCGGGGCCTGGTTCTGCGTGATTTGGCGTCCGGCGGCGAAAACGGCAGGGGGGGTCGACGGGGATGGAAGGGGATCCCCTCTTCCTTCGGGGAAGAAGATCCCGACAGGGGGCCCCCACCTGTCGGCGAGCGAACGGAAAAGGAAAAACCGACAAGCGGGCCCCATCGGTCAGGGAAACAGAGATGGTCGCGGTTGGCTGCCATGTGGGGCCGAGCGGGGATGGGCACAGGAGAGAGGGGACGGAAACGGTGCCGACAAGCGGGCCCCACTGGTCAGTGACTGGTGGATGGACTGGGCCGGGCTGAGAGCAGTTTCAGGGTTGAGGCCCAATAAGGATTTAAATACCTTTTTCGATTTAAAATAATTCCAGTAATTCATTTATTTGATTAAGGGTTGAATCACTGTTGGTAAAAATTTGTAAAAATTCCTAAAATTATATCTTGGGCACTAGTTCATCTCATAAAATTTTCAGGTCCATATTTTGTATATTTCTCCCTGTTTGGCTTTATTTGGGTTTTTTTCATGATTTTCCTTTAATAATATATCCAGAAATGATTTAAATAATATTTTTCTTTTCTTTTATTTGTTTTTATTTCTTAGGGTGTTACAATAGATGGATTCACGGTCAATGATCCGGAAAGTACGTCTTCCTTCTTCTCCCCAGGCAATCACACGGGTGCTCCACTTCCAACTCCTTGAATCACAACCACAATCTCGTGCCCGTTAGGGACTTTTCAGGTAATACCACGAGCCACCCGGTGATTCCACATCCATCGGCAATCAGGCTATCCCAAACCCACTAAGTACTAGCCCAGGGGCACCCCATAAAAACCCACAAGGTTGCACGATGTTGTGCTCATGCTTTCCCAAGGAATCAGTCCTTAATAGTCTTTGTAACACACACAATTTCATTTCACACAACACATTTGCAAAATCACATCATCATCACTCATTCTATATCTAGTCGTCATGTTTTGATATAAGTGTGTAAGTGTATGTGTAGTGCACCCATTTGACAAGGAATGTGCTAAAAGCAATTAAAAGAATAATTAAAATCATGGAGGTAAAATAAATCCTAAATCGACAAGATAAACATGGCATTCAATAACAAGGAGGCTTATTAACAAGTGTAGGTTTTATTTGTCATAATTGCCCAAGCAATTGACTAATAGTGTTCGTGAGTGTTTTTAACCTAATCATGCATATATAAATTTTGTGGAACAATCAATGCAATAGGATCAAGTATGTTCAAAGGAAGACTTGCCTCGAACCGTATAGTACTCGGGATCTTCGGGTCGTAGTCTCACGGGTCTTCGGCGACGGTAACTATAGCATAAATAACATCACATAGATAAAAACACACAAAAAGTTTCGGGAAAACAATTTTATACTATTCTAAATTAAAGTTTAGATTTTTACGAACATATAGAAATTTGAATGGAATTTTTCTGAGTTGAAATGATTTTTCTACGAATTTTTAAAGTTGCAAACATATTCTGAAAATCAGAAAAAAACAGAAAAGCTACTATTCACAGTGGGCCCAACAGGAACTAAATTGGAAAATAGAAAATTTCACTGTTCATTTCTGTGGGCTGGCCTGTTTCTAATTTCCAGAAATTAAACCAGAAAATAAAAAAAACCTACTGTGCACAGTGGGCCGGCCGGAACGGCCCAAGGGTGCTGCGCGCGCACGGCCAGGCCGGCACGTGGCCCAGCGGTTGGCTTGGAAGCGGGGCCCACATGGCGGTGGCTGGGGGCTGCTGGCGGAGGGTCCCACTGGTCAGTGGCAGAAAGTAGAGGAGGGCTGGGCGGCTGGAGGTTGAAGACGACTACGGACGGTTGAAATTTCTCCGGAGCATAACTTCTTCGTTTCAACTCCGATTGACCCCAAATTTTAACCGTAGGTTAAACATACCATGATGAACATAATCTACGGTTGGATTTCTAATTAGAGCTACGGTTTACTCATAATTAAAAAGGGGGCAGTACGGGTATTGGTTGGCATGCATGGTGGTACAAGTGCTCCGGTGACGAATGTAGTGGTTTTTCATGGGATTAACACTAGCAGGAGTCTAACCGTGGCCTCTGATTGACCTACATTGGCCCATAAAAAGCTACCCACGGTGGAGGTATCCATTTCAACCATATTTAGCCATAACGAAGCCTAGAACACCATTTTCAAGACCTAGAGATGCTATGAAGAGAGCAAGAGCAGGGGACTCACCAAGGATGGCAGAATGGAGCTTCACTGCTTGGCGATGACTAGGGTTTCGGTGGGGGAGATTTGGGGAAAATGGATTCGGGAGTTCAGTGGGGGCTTAAATAGAGGGACTAGGGAGACGAAACGACGCCACTGCGATGCGGTTGGCTGTGGCAGCGGTGCGCACGTGGACTGAGCACCAGGAGTGGGAGTCGAGGCGACGGGCCAGGAGGCGAGGGGACGCGGCTGGGCACCCAACGCAGCGCGGCCAGGTGGCAAGGCGCGCGGAAGGCGGACGGCCACGCAACGTGCAGCGACTGTGGCCAGCGGCATCGCGCGGCAAGGCCGCCCGCGCGCAGCCAAGCCAATCGCGGCAGCGCGATGGCAGTGGCCCCCGGCCACGCGGCTGGCTGCAGGCGGGTGTGTGCGTGTGAGTTTTATTTCTTTCTTTTTTTCTCTTTTGTTTCTCTTTTGTTTTTTTTAAAACATGGATTTTACAGAAGCTAGGGGCCTTTAGTGACGAGTATAGCTAAAACCTGTCACTGATGATGTAGGGGAGTCTCACGGGTATAGATCAACCTTTAGTGACGGGTAACATTGTTACCCGTCACTAAATGACCCTTTAGTGGCGGTTTATTATTATAACTCGTCACGAATGTTATGGTCATTTTGAAAAAAATAATAGTTTTTAGGCTGCAACCTGAATCAAAACTAGGATTTGACAGCCAACATATCCAAAACACTTCACAAACAATTTTTAGGCTACAACCTGAATTAAAGCCAGACAATTCATATCACATACAATTTATCACAAAATATAGATAATTCATCATAAAAATTTATAACCTAATATTGCTTCATACCGTAGGTTTACAATACATACATCACAACCTCAATGCCATTAGTAACAATGTTGACATAGAAGGCGGGCGCACATAGTGCCAACTTCTAAAGAGTTGTCGCTAAAAAATTGCCCAACACCTTTAGTTAGATAGCACCATCCATCCGTCGCTTTGTGCACCGCGATTGGGACTACGTCAGATCCTGCTGCTACCACCTGAATCTCGGTGGTATGGTGGTGCAGGTGAGGTGTGATATACTTTTTACAGTACTACTTTAAAAAGTACTATAAAAAATTAAACAAAGCTATTAGAGAAGGCTATTTGTATAGACCAACTACATGTACAAATAACTTACCAGCGACTTCTTATTGATGATCGTGTTATTTATTGTGCAGACATATAACCGACTCTCGGAGGATAAACCTGTCGATATGTCTTGTAGGAGAGTCTTCCTTGCTAGACTTACATATGTTGGATTGCCAAAATGACAGATGTGCTTCAATTGGTCCATTAGGTCGGTGTCGACCTCCCTCGCTATCCCCTTCCCCATTCTGTCTGCAACATTGCTAGAACCCTCCCTTGACATTATAAGAAACCATGATAAAAACATAAACAAAATATGTGCATGTGTAGTAATGTTGCTTCTCTATATATACCATTATCATCGTTGTCCACTTTGATGGTCGTTGGGGTCTTCTCATCACCAAAGTTAGTGTAGAATTTTCCCATAACAGTCAATGGGGCTTGTCCCATTGTTATTACCAAATAGTCCCCTTGTGTTAGGCCACCATTTCGGCTAAATTCAGCCCACCCTTTGTGGAGGCATATCGTACCGAGGCCATCACTAAATTTGTGTCACTAAAGACCATTTTTGTGCTAGCGAGTTTTTACCTCTCAATGATACTGCGACATGCAAAAGTACAACAAGCAGATAGTGAAATTTTCCATCCGATATCGCATCGATCGTTGCTACGTGGCAGGTGGGACTGATCGATCGGAAAATTAAATTCCAGGTGAGACAAGTGCATACCTTGACATGACAATTAACCATTATATAATGACGCCCAAGACGAACAAGCAACCTAGCTATATATCAACGCTCAACAGTGCAATCGGAGTACGTAGGTTTTGCTGCTCAACTTGCAAGAGTACAACAACTGAAGCACGCACATGGCAATATAATATTTTGCACGTACATACGCCACCTAATTGATAATACATAAGGGTCAATATTAATCCAGACCTGGTACCTCGTTGACAACTTGACATTCCAGTGGAGCTGAGCTCATGTGTCCATTTTTCACATAGCCGCTACCTAGAAACGAAATTTCGGAACGGAAATCGTACAGAGGAGTTCAGAGTTCAGAGTTCAGAGGGAGCAAAAGACGTAGCCAAAATTTCCACCGATGTCGCTATGTTGGTACTGGTCGATCTAGATATGCACTGTTAAAGACGTGAAGTTAAAGTAGTAATATAAATATTTTGATATTTTTAATTAAAATATTTAGTTTTAACAAAATTTTAAAAAATACATAAATATCTATAGTATCAAATAATTACATTATTAAGCCATGTTTTAACTTCAAATTTATAATTTTTGGGCTAATCAAAACTAGCTCTAACAATTTCCATATGGAGCTATAGCCTATATGGTTGTATTAAAAGTATTCACTTTAGAACTATAGTTTTTATTTTAGACTACAAATAAAAATTTAAATCACTTTGTTTTTCCATGCAAACTATATGATTCAACATTGATGTTGAAACTAGTGTTGTACCGAACATTCCATTTAGATGGCTACTAGATATAGAAGGAATTATCATATGATTGATGTACAATTCTGGTTTCACTATTTTGTAGTTTATATAATTTTTAATCAACTAATCTATACTGTTATAATCTGAACCATGATAAGGTTATCTTCTTGTTCTGGTTAATATGATTATTTTTATGTTTTCACATGAACATATATAGAAGCTCCTATCTTTTGACCCTGTTTAATATATGCACTTTGATTGTTTATAGGAGTCCTTTTAGCATTATCAATCTTTTCTTAAATATAAGTTATTTCATAACTTGTAAATATGTTCTCACCTTTTCTTATATGTTTCTCCTTTTTTAAATAAATGCTATCATCTCACAAATAAATAACTCGTCTTTTTTAAAGCAAAACAAATGAGGAACAACTAGGTCATTAGATTTTATTTCTTAATTCATAAGCACAAGTGCAAAATGACATATAGAAGGAATTAAATGAGTAATAAATAGATACACCATCCATCTCATAAAAACTTTATTTTTATTACAAAATTGATAAATTAGTGCTGAGAGTAAAGATTAAAGTGTTCCTTATTAATAATAAAAAATATTTTAAAGTGATGGTTAATGGGTAGATAATGTGTATTAAAAATATTTTTTTAATTGAGTGCAGGTGATAAGTTGGAAATGAAGTTTTTTTTAATAAAGTTGAGGGCATTTTAGACGAACGAAGAGTGTAAATTTTGTAAACAAGTGGATTAAACGTTTTAACTTGTACTAAAATATAAGCAGGTTATTATGATCAGCCTGTGCATGTGGTGCCGAATTTTGACTGTTGGTTTTTTATAAGATTCGATTAAAAAATTCATGTGGGTTGTGAGACTCGTGGATCACATTGCATACAGGGGATGATGGGACAAGACCTCCGATCAGCCTCACGATAATCAATCGGCGAGCTGAGCACGACGTTTCAGATGTGTCCATGAACTAACCGTGGACGAAAATGCATGCTGCATGCATGGATGTGATTGGGTCGTGAATAATCTCACGCTTGCATTGTACTCCCTCCGGTGTACAAATATTAGTCGTTTAGACAAAATTACACATACCAATGTGATATTAAATAAAGTTACAAGTGTTGTTTCAATTGGTTATAAAGCCTAGATTTTAGTAGTGCTACTCAAGTTCAACTCCCGATGGCCACATCCCATTTGGCAGCAATGTTTCGATTGACGGGATGACTAATATTTGTACACTCTCAATAAAAACCAAAACGACTATTATTTATACACCGGAGGGAGTATTGCCAGTGGAAAGGACGAACGCAGCACGTGTAAGAATCGACGTGAGAATCTGGAAGGACACGGACGATGTTGAGATCATTACACTATACGTAAAGAAATCAGCACTAAATTTGACAAACAAATTAAACCAATTAACAAGGTATTATATTATTAGGCTATTCACAATGCGGTTTCATGGGGTGTTTTATGGTATTAATTAGCATGTCACATCAGATTTTTTTGCTTACATGACATTCAATTAATGAAGAAAGAGGAAGTAGTGTCATCACCATGACATGGTGCTAACCCATTTCTAAGACGGATGAAACGAAATGAAACATCATTGAGAGCTAAATCGTTTCATCAGAGAGAGGGTATTTCATGAGAGCTAGTTGCATTTAATTACACTGGTTAGCCTAGGAAATAGTGAAATGAAACTCTCCACCAAGAGAGGGTATTTCATTCAATTGTAAAGCTGACGTGGAATTCTAGAAAATAGTACTATGAAACTCACCATTGTGAATAGCCTTACAACATGTTAAGCGCACTAGCTTTTTGCACCGACGACACTCAGGGACCACCGGCCGGCCACCGGAGCAATCACTACCGGAAAACAGATATTTGCCGAGTGCCACGGTGTTTGCCGAGTGCATTTCATCGGGCACTCGGCACAAAGGTGTTTGCCGAGTGCCCTGTGAAATACACTCGGCAAACACCGTGGCACTCGGCAAAGACTAGGGTTTGCCGAGTGTCACACCATAGGCACTCGGCAAAGCACCTGAAAAATCACCCGCCCAATTTTTTGCTGACGACGTTATGGCGGCAGGGTTAAAAATCAATTTTGCCGAGTGCCACTAACGGACACTCGGCAAATGCTATCCTTTGCCGAGTGCCACAAATAAAAACACTCGGCAAATAATATGTAGTTGCCATTATTTCATGTGAGATCACAATTTAAGCCTACATCACATTTAAAACATTTTTTGAACTTGAATTTTTTTTATAGTCCTAATTCAACATTTTTTAATCATTGGTAAATTTTCATACTTTTATGAGTGGGTTTGGTATTTGTAATAAAATATTTGTATTTCTAGCATTTACTTCCAAGTGGGTCAAATTTCAACTAAATGTACATGAAATAATGACTCAAAAATTATGGAAAAATCATATTTGTGTTCATGATTACATTTGTAATCTTTTACAACTAAATATAACTAAATATTTAAAATCTAATTTACGACACTCGACCGGCAATATGCAGGTTAATGGTTTTTTAATTATAGAAAATGTAATTGATGCCTAAAAAATATGACACTTGACATGGTGTCATTATATCATAAATATATGATATGGTAAAAAATTCATAATGTTTCGACAAAGTTTTCAAGTATGACCTTTAGAAATTGGACAACCTTCGAGAAGGTTTAGGAGTTTATGGATGAAATGAGTTAGGTTTAGAAGCAAATAGATATTCAAATATTTGTTTGAACTTAAAACTTTTTGTACTACTAAAACTCAATTTATCTTATACCATGTCAAAATTTGACATTTTTTAGAGTTACTTTGCTATTTTTGGTTAAAAATGTTGTTTATAAGATTTTAATTAAAAGATCTCAAATTTAAACTCTCTGTGTCTTATATTTGATTATTTGAACCTAGAAATTTTCTAGGATGAAATATTAGTGTATATTATATAATTACAAATTATGGGATTTTTTACTGTCTTTATTCTATTTTTGTTTTTTTTTGAAAATAGTATAAAACAATGTTTGCCGAGTGCATTTGGACCTGGCACTCGGCAAAGACAAAAAAAATCACTTTTGCCGAGTGCCATAGCTAAATGCACTCGGCAAACTGTGATGATCCCATTATTTCATGTGAAAACATATTTTCACTCTATATCACATTTAAAACATTTTTTGAACTTGAATTTTTTTTTACAGTCCTAATTCAACATCTTTTAATCATTGGTAAATTTTCATACTTTTATGAGTGGGTTTGGTATTTTTAATAAAATATTTGTATTTCTAGGATTTACTTCCAAGTGGGTCAAATTTCAACTAAATGTACATGAAATAATGACTCAAAAATTATGGAAAAATCATATTTGTGTTCATGATTACATTTGTAATCTTTTACAACTAAATATAACTAAATATTTAAAATCTAATTTACGACACTCGACCGGCAATATATGCAGGTTAATGGTTTTTTAATTATAGAAAATGTAATTGATGCCTAAAAAATATGACACTTGACATGGTGTCATTATATCATACATATATGATATGGTAAAAAATTCATAATGTTTCGACAAAGTTTTCAAGTATGACCTTTAGAAATTGGACAACCTTCGAGAAGGTTTAGGAGTTTAGGGATGAAATGAGTTAGGTTTAGAAGCAAATCGATATTCAAATATTTGTTTGAACTTAAAACTTTTTTTACTACTAAAACTCAATTTATCTTATACCATGTCAAAAATTGGCATTTTTTAGAGTTACTTTGCTATTTTTGGTTAAAAATGTTGTTTATAAGATTTTAAGTAAAAGATCCCAAATTTAAACTCTATGTGCCTTAATTTTGATTATTTGCACCTAGAAATTTTCTAGGATGAAATATTAGTGTATAGTATATAATTACAAATTATGGGATTTTTTACTGTTTTATTTCTATTTTAGTTTTTTTAAAAAAAAAAAAATCTTTGCCGAGTGCAATTATCCTTGGCACTCGGCAAAGCAAAGAAAAGGTTTTTTTTAAATAATATTTGCCGAGTGCCTCACTAATGGCACTCGGCAAAGGTTTTTTTTTAAAAAAAAATTGTTTGCCGAGTGCCACCCAATTTGGGCACTCGGCAAACCTAGTTGCCTTCTAAAAAAGGCCCGCCCGCAGATCTGGGCGCAGCGCCCAGATCTGCTCCCCCGCGCGCCCGCAGCTGTCCCCCGCCCCCGCCGCCGCTCCCCTGTCGCCGGCAGCCTGCTCCCCCGCGCGCCGGCAGCTGCCCCCCGCCCGCGCGCCTGCTCCCCCGCGCGCCTCTGCTCCCCCGCCGCCGGCAGCCGTGCGCCCCCGCCGCCGGCCGCCGCTGCGCGCGCCCCGGCGCCAGTCCCCCGCGCCCCGCCGCCGGCCAGGTCGGCGCCCCCGCAGCCGGCCGCCCCCCCTCAGCCCCCGTCGCCGGCCTCTCCCCACCCCGCCGCCGGCAAGCCGCCCCCCCGCCGGCCGGCGCCACCTAGCCTCCTCCCCGGCGCCTCCACCTCCCCCGGCCTCGTTCTCCCCCCGGCGTCCCCGGCACCACCGGCTCCTCCTCCTCCGGCCGCCGGCCCCCTCACTCCGGCCGCCGGTCCCGCCGTCTCCTCCGCCCCCAACAACCCCTACCTCCTTCGGTATTTTTGACACCTAAAATTTAGGGTTTTAAATTTTTGTTTGAAATTAGTTTAAATTTTGTGGTGATGCTATAGTATGTCAAATGTTAGTTTATTCATTTGTTGAAATTTCATATATATATATATGTGTGTGTGTGCCTATATATATATACATGTTAGTTTATACATGTTAGTTGAAATTAATGATATATTTAATGTAATGTTTAATCACATATGTAATCACATGTTTAATGCCATGAATATACCATGTTGTTGTAATATACATGTTTTAGAAATTTTAATATAATCGTTGTAATAGTTTTTATGTTTTAATGATTATGTTGATTAATATCTTTTGTATGTGGATGCCGGCCATCGTGCCGTGATATATATATACATGTGTGTATGTGGATGTCGGCCATCGCGTCGTGATATGTGTATGTGGGTGACGACCATTATGTCGTCCTATTTTAATTTTTCTTGTTATTGTCGCGTAACCTAGGCGTCTCCCGTTCGGAAGAGTTACGGTTTGGAATATGCATGTCTTTGCATATTTGTGGCCGTAACTGTTTCGAATTGTCCACGTTTGGACAGCCGGAAGATGCGTAGATTGAGCTCGTTTTCATGCCCCGTTCCGATTCGACTCATGGTTTCGGCAGCACCTCCTCGTTGTTCTCCGAACGCACATCCTCTTGGCATGTTGCCCAGACGTGCGTTTGGAGAGCAGCGGGGAGGTGCTGCCGAAATTTTGGGTTGGATCGGAACGGAGTGTGAAAACGAGCTCAATCTACGCATTTTCTGGTGGGATTAGGACCTATCTTACCTATCTAACCCCTAAACACGGGTGTTGTTTCCTAGTTAAGTTCAAGATGGATCAACGTGAGTGGATGTACACGGGTCGCCCTAGTCAGGCTGAGGTGACCATGGATTGGATCAAGAACACTGAAGTATTCTTAGAGACGGCGTTTGGTAGACGGAATGTACGTGACAAGACCTGGTGTCCATGTAGTCGGTGCGAGAATAAGCGTCGACAAACAAAGGATGCTATGGGTAAACACCTATGCAAATATGGGTTCATGCCAAATTATACCCGATGGACGTATCATGGTGAGTCCCAACGTCCTAGAGAGGAGGTGTTGCGACATCGCATGGATGATGATGAGGGAGGGGTTGGATTTATGCTAGATGACTTTGAAGATGCGCACTTCGACGAAGCACGTGAAGAGGAAGTGCCGGAGCCAACGGCAAAAGCGTTTTATGACATGTTGTCCGCGTCAAAGCAACCTCTTCACGGTCACACTAAGGTTTCTCAACTGGATGCCATCGCACGGCTATTGGCCATCAAGTCGCAGTTTAGCTTGAGTCGAGAATGCTTCGATGTTATGCTGACGGTTGTTGGTAGCCTTCTTCCAGAAGGTCACAATCTTCCGAAGAGCATGTACGAGTCTAAGAAAGTTCTCCGTGCACTTAAGATGCCTTATGAGCAAATACATGCTTGTCCCAATGGATGCATTTTATTCAGAAAACAATACGCAGATGCAACCTGCTGCGTGAAATGCAAATCCTCTAGGTATCTGGAGGTAGACTCCGATGATGGTGTGAAGAAACAACTCTCAATTCCCGTGAAGATCCTTCGGTACCTTCCCTTTGTACCGAGGATCCAACGACTGTACATGACCGAGGAATCTTCTAAACAGATGACATGGCATAAAGAACTATCTCTCTTACCCGTGCAAAACCGTCGCACGTCTTAAAGGTTGGGATGTTGTGTATAAGGTGTCGCCACACGGTAAACTGCCTATTCCCAACAACGAAGACTATAACATAGACCCGAACACATACGACAGAGAGTTCTTTCAAGAAGATGGGCTACCAGGCATGTTTGTTATTGACTTGACGGAGACGATGGAAGTAGATAACGAAAGTGGTGCCGATGCCGACGAAGGAGACGAGATTCATAATGGAAGAGACTTAGAACTGCTAGAGAGATTGCACTCAAGCACTCAACATGATGACAACATTCCACCTCCTGAACAGCTGGACGATTACATCATATCACGTGATAGTGATGACGATACATATGTGTCGCGCCCCGATTTAATAAATCAGGACCTTTATTGAAATTCCAAAGAAAATCAATAAACCAAGACGTTCATAAAGCGACCACGTACATTACGGGCAATCATTCACGGTTCGTAGACCGCATTAATACAAAAGTGAATGAAAGTGAAGAGAAACTAATAAAATCAAGGGTCCTAGATGAACGCCTCCTTCCAGTCTCGCCTTGACTGGGTCGCTACTCCAGACCTTCATCCTCCTCGTAGTAGACGGGCTCTGATGTTGTGAGTCAACGGGGTGAGTACAGATGTACTCAGCAAGCCACCGAATGCAATTATAATGCAAGGTAAATAACAAGGGAGAAAGTGGCTAGTTTTGCGGAAGCAGCATAATTGTAAAGCATTAAGTGTGATCAATTTATTAGTACTGAAAAGTAAACATGTGTATGCATCATCATCTTCTAACTCGAGGAGTACGTTTTACCTCCCCGCACAACAGTCCTTACATGCCATGAATAACTCATCCATTCAAACAATTGTAAACTAACTGCGAGTAGTCACACAACCCGCCCTTGACCGTGGGCTCGGCTTTTCGAAAAGATTGAATTACTCTGATCAGAGATGTACCACTGTACCCACAAGGCACACACTCATCACCTACACCGAAGTGTAACGAGATGACCCATCACACGGGAACTCGTGCCAAAACCTTCCATATGGTCTTCCCCGACTCAACAGCACCCTCTTATAGGTTTCGTACCGTGTCTCGCCATGTCGAGTTTCCACAATACCCCCTCTTGAGCCATCGTCGGTACAAGGCGCCCTGAGGGCTAGCCCCTTGCCCCCTCCACTATGGTGCCGTGAGACGGAGTGTTCCATACTTCCAGTTAGGACTTACCCATTAGACTTGTGGTTGGTACGGAAGTGCTTTGCAACAGATCCCGCAGACCGGTCCTTATAGTGCCCCGGGTGCGACCAACCAGTTTCCGAGCTTGCACCCGGAACCCACCATACTTATAACATACCTAACTCCAATAGAGTCCAGAGACAAGAATAACGGGGTATTTCATATACCAGAATTCATCTATTCTACGACTCATTCTTTATATCCTATAGCAGTTGTGCCGGTACATTGGGCACTAGCTAATATAATATTTGTAGAGTGACAAGGAGTTGAGGCTCAATAAGCATGGCTTGGGTTTGCACACAAGGACGGGGATCTAATAAATATAAGTGTAGGGCTTGATCTTTGACTAATGCAATATTAACCTATGAGTTATAGCAATAATTTATTAAATCATGGGCTCAATAATGATCAACTGTGTCCACAAAGGTGGTCGATGACTTGCCTTGATCCGTGAATGGTGAAGGTGGAACCTTGGGATGGATCTCCAGATCTTCGACGACGTCGTAGTCTTCTCGATACGGAAAAGTAAATAAAACATTCAATAAACAATCCAAAACAAACAACCATACTAACATACATGTTTATGTTGGATTAAGTAAAGGAGATAGAGTCTTAACTTTTAGGGTTTTGTTACTTAAACATTTAAGATTAATTTTTAATGAGATTCCTTAATTTTTATAGCTTGATATAATTATTCTTCCTAAGGGGGTTTTATTTCTCCCTTTTTAAAGTTGAAGTAAAAAGTTATAAAATGACCTTAATGTTTTTATGGCATTAATATAGTGACATTAGGTTATTTAGATCTTCTGAAGTTTGTTATATAAGTTTTAGGATAGTTTCATAAAGGGTTGACTTTTTCTTAAATGCCTTAATTAAATGTCCTAAAAGGGCCTTTGCAATATCATTTAATGGAGTAAAGTGGACAAGATGAGTATTCTATTTTTATCAAAAATAGTGAACTCAAGTGGTTAGGTTTTCTGAAGTTATTATATAAGTTGTCATGACATTTTTATAAATTGTTTAACTTTTATTATATGAATTACTTAATTTATCCTACAAGGGCTTTTGCAATATTAGTTAATAGATTAAAGTGGGCAAAGTGAACATGTTATCTTATTGCATTAAAACAGTGGAATCAAGTCATTAAGTCCTTTATTATGTCATTTTCATGATATTTTTGCAAAGTGTTGTATGTCTATTATATGAATTAATCATTTATTTTAAAGGGTCTTGGAAATGTTTATTTAAGAATCTAAAATGGGCAAAATGACTTATTATATTTTTATTGGCTTATAAATAGTGTAAGGGAGTCATTGTGTCCCAGAAATTAATATATATATTTTTAAGGATTTTTCTGGATTATTTAAATGTAATATGATTTAAATCCTAAAAGGGGACTTAGAAATGTAATTTAATAAAATGTCATGGACAAAATGGTTATTCCATTTTTTTTATTGTATTAATAACAGTGAAATAGAGCCATTGTATCTTCTCATATTACTTTATAAATTTTTAAGGGTTTATCTGAATTATTTTATTGAAATATTAATTAATTCCTAAAGGGGACTTTTATTTATTATTTAATAAGATTATTATGTGCCAAATAAACATATTGTTTTTATTGTATAAAAGTGTAGAGAATGAAAATACAAATTTTCCAGAATCAGAATGGTGAATTTTGGAGTTAAATTGAGCAAGATGTGAATTTTTAAAGTTTAAACTAATTTTCTGAATTTTATTTTAAACAGAAATCAGGCCCTGGTCCACGGTGAGCCAGGCCCACGGTGGACCAGCGACTGCGCGCGTGAGCCGGAGTGATCAGAACCGCAGGATCAAGATCCAACGGGTGATCGGGGATCGGGGCGCTTAAGTGACGTTCGACGGCCAGGATGCGTCGATGCCGGTTCGGTTAAGATCAAGGGCTAGGATTAGATCCCGTGAGGGTTTAATCCTTGCCGCCAGATCAAAATCGGGCGGTCCGCAAGGGATCCGGCACGGCACGCGGCGAAGGGGTAATTTACCCCTTCTTCCCCGACTCCGGCGGAGCTCCGGCGAGGAATTCCTGGCGACGGCGAGGCCTAGGGGTACGGCTAAGGCCACAAATGGACAGAGGGGCACGAGGGGGTTCTTGGCATACCGGCGGCGACGATGACCGAGCAGTGGCGGTGGCCGGCGACGAGAAGGTGGCGACGGGCTTCTCGGGTTGGTGGTGGCGACGGTGTTCCGGCGGTGGTCTGGCCTAGCGGAGGTGATGCCGAGGTAGAGGAGGCGGAGGGGATCCCGCTGGTGGAGACGGCGAGGGCGGCGATGGCCCGGAGCGCCGGCGAGGGGCTGCCGGAGGGGAAACAGGGGAAAATCCCAAAAGATCGCGGCGGCGCTCGGGTAGGCGAGGGCTTGTGCTCTTTTCGGGTTGCCTGAGTGCGGTGGTGGCGAGGGCTCTTATAGGCTCGTCGACGGCAAGAGAACGGTAGGCAATCCGAGGGAATCCGAGGGATTCCAAAATACTCCGGTGAGGAATTCCAAAGCTCGGGTTGGCTTCCATTTGGGCGAAAACGCGTCGGGTATGGGCGGAAGGGGATCACCGGCGATCAAGGAAGGTGATCTCGGGCTCAATCCTGCGGATCCGGGCGGCCGACGGCGAAAATGGAAGGGGGGGGCGCCGGTATGGAAGGGGAGGGATCCCCTTCCGAGGAAGAAGATGATCCTGACAGGTGGGGGCCACCTGTCAGGGGCTGAGAGCGAAAGGGAAGGGGGCTGACGAGCGGGCCAGGCTTGGCAGCGACCGAAGGGGCGCGGGCGGAGGCTGACATGTGGGCCTGAGGGGCGTGGCGCGCGCGGAGAGAGGGGACGATGGTGCTGACAGGGCGGCCCCGCCTGTCAGCGGCCGAGGGGGGGGAAGGCTGGGCCGGGCCGAGGAGAAAGGAGGGAGGCGGCCCAATAAGGTTTAAAATTCTTTTCTCAATTAAAATAATTCCAGAATATCAATTATTTGATTAATGCTTGAAGCACTATTGCTAAAATTTTGTAAAAATTCTCAAAAATATTTCTTGGCTTCTAGTTTACCCCATAAAATTTTCAAGTCCAAATTTTGAATTTTGGTCTCTGTTTGGCTTTAATAGGGCTCTTTTAGGGTTTTAATCAAATACAGAAATTCATTTAATATTATTTTTCCTTTATTTTATTCCCTTTTAATTTTGGGGCTGTTACAATATGATCCAGCAAATCCGGACGGCGATGACTATTTCTAGCAGCTGTATGAGAATTATGTTTAATTTTACAATAAATGCGTTTAGAACACATTTCACGGTTTATCTAAAGTGATTTACTCTTTTTCGTAGCAGGTGATTGAAATATGGTGGGGGGTTTAAAGAAATTAATAAGTGCAGTAGTAGGAAAAGGCGGTAGATCCACTCCCTCTCAAGATGAGGTCGGGTCCTCATCTAGACCTCGAGGTAGGAGAACGAAGAAGTCAGCAGTGAGAGGAAAGGCACCCGCTCCCTCGAGTGAAACTAGCCATATACCGGCATCCCGTCGCGACGATGATTACGTGCCGGATGAGGAAGAGGAGGAGCAGGCTAGGGTGGAGGAGGAGGAGGTGGGGGCAGAGGGTGGGGAGGTTGGGGCAGAGGGAGAGGAGCAGACTACAGAAGCGGCTGCAGTGTGGTTGCGTGGTCCTTCGTCACTCCCGAGGCGACCAGTGGCAGTAGCTGATCGTCCGCTCATTCGACCAGATGGAAATAGGTAAGTTGTTGTAGAAAGTCTATAATATATTCTTTTCGTTAGTTTAATTTTTAATATATACTAATACTTTTTAATGATATCGGGATAGGAACTGGATTATGGTTGAACGAGGAGGTCGTGAGTGCTCACGCCATGTAAACGGTATCCTCGGGCTTCTTATCAAGGAAAAGTTCCCTGGTTTGATATCTTTGGATGGGAGGACGGAGCCGGCGTACTCATGGAGGCACTATGAAAGTGCGCCGGACGCCCCTGACCGAGAAGGGAGACAATTTGCCCACCTAGCCGATCGAGTCAGGGCTGAGCTCTGGGTAAGTTTATTTTCTTAATATATGTGTCAATACTATTAACATGTGAAAACATATAACATTCTCTTTACATCTATATGCAGGATTTTTATAGATGTGATGAGGGGTATGCGGATCAGGCTGCCGCAGTTATTAATAGAGCCGCCAAGAAGCTTGTCACCGACATGCATTATGAGGCGCGCATTCAAGCTGTTATTGACTTCTGCGCTCAGCACCGACGAGAGAGGAAGAACAAAAAGGATGCCCGGACCACCTTTCTGACACGAGAGGAATACATGATGGTAAGTGTATTCTCGTGTATCTTCTAATACTTAATATTATGTCATTAACAAATTCACTTGCATCAAATAGGTCCCTCCACAGTGGTGTGCCGCTCATCTTGAGTGTTGGGGCCAAATTGTTGATAGGTGGTGTTCTGCCGAGTGGCAGAGCAGTCACGAGGCATGCCGCCAGCGACGCCTACTCATGCCGGGGGCAGCACACCATCAAGGCTCGCTGAACCTCGACCAGTTCAGGGCGAGATGGGTATGTAGTTACATTTTTTTTGCTTAATTGCACAATATAACTCTAACTATCTTTTTGTTTTAGTCAACGGCCAATGCGGGTCAGGAATGCTCCCAAGTCATGGCATATGCTCTGGCTCACAAAGGGAGGGCGGTTGAAGGAAATACTTACAATCCAAATGACCCCGCTGAGTCGTACACTAATCGGAATGCATATCAACGCCTCCAAGACTATTCAGAGATGGCAAGGGAAGTGCATGGCGCCGATTATGACCCAATCGCACATGACATCGATGGCGAGGTGGTCATGAGGGCTGGAGGAGGAAAGAGACATGGGCGATATTTGATGCGCGACGGCGCCATTGATACCCGTAGTACCCCCTCTCTATCTGAGGTGAGAGCTCGGAGCTCGACCTCCGGTCCGGGTATACGTCCTCGCCGAGACACATCTATGGGTCCGATTGCTGATCTACAGGTTAGTTCATTTTCATCAATCATCGAACACTTCACATTGTTTGTTTGAGAACATTAACTCTGAAATAATGTTTTGTAGGCCCAACTAAATGAAGAAAGATCACAAAGGACCGAGTGGCAGACCCAGATGGAGGCTCGGCTGCAGGCTCAGATGCAAGCTCAGATGCAAGCCGAGATGCAGACCCAGATGCAGCAGTGGTTTGCGCAGATGGGTGGATCTTTCTCAGGTCATATGGGTCTGCCTGTACTTCCTCCTCAACCTCAACAATCTCCACGGACTCCACAGAGCGGCAATGTGAGTTTCTAATATTGTTATTGTCGGTTTTGTTATATACAAGTGTTCTAACTATTTTTTTTTCGGTTTTGTGATGCATTTTGTGATTGAATGTGTTTTTTGGATGAAATATGCAAGAAATAAATGAAAAAAAAAATTAAAAATATTTTGCCGAGTGGTACACTCGGCAAAGCCACCTGCAGTGCACAGAAACGTGCCACGTGGCACGTTTCTGTGCACTCTGGGGAGGCTTTGCCGAGTGCCTCCACGTGGCACTCGGCGAAGGGGGTTTGCCGAGTGCCACGGGGGCACTCGGCGAAGCCCCACGCGCCACGTGCCCCCCCTCCCCCGAGCCCCCTTCGCCGAGTGCCCCCGTGGCACTCGGCACACCCCCTTCGCCGAGTGCCACGTGGGGCACTCGGCGAAGCCCCCTCGCGCCACGTGCCCCCCCCCCCGAGCGACCTTCGCCGAGTGCCCCCCGTGGCACTCGGCACACCCCCTTCGCCGAGTGCCACGTGGGGCACTCGGCAAACCGCGTTAACGCCCCCGCCAGCCGTTAGCCGGCCTCTTTGCCGAGTGCTACGCGTGGCACTCGGCGAAGTCTATATTGCACTCGGCAAAGACTTCGCCGAGTGCCCGATAAAATGCACTCGGCGAACCCCCACGTCGCCGACAAGGCTAGTGCCGAGTGGGGTTCGCCGAGTGTGGCACTCGGCGAAGCCTTTGCCGAGTGCATTATGGGCTTCGCCGAGTGCCCTAGACACTCGGCAAATCCCTGTATTCCCGTAGTGAATTACGCATGACTGATCCAATGCAAGGCTTAATTAGCCCGTGTTTCGATCTATCCGTGCAATGATTTTGTTTCGAAGATAAAACTAACTAAGCTGAGCAGAAGAGGAAGCGGATGGAAGAGCTAGCTAGCTCGCAAAAATTTCCATCCGATCGTCGCTATACGTGAATAATGGTAGGTGGGGCTGATCGATCGGGAAATTAATGTCCAGGTGAGACAAATGCAGACCTTGACGTGCCAATAATTAACCATTATAAATATTTAACCATTACATTTAAACGTACAACGACGTGTTTAACGTTGTCTGCAGCATGGATATGAATGAAGAAGAAAGAGAGTGAGCTCAGCTCATTGCTTTATCAGTGGACAGCGACGGCGAGTGCTCCAGTACAAAAAAAAATTTCTAAACAGCTCTCATTTAACTACCTTATAGACAGTTAAATAGATAATTCTTGTCTATGAATTGTACTTTTGTTTATTTAATTGCCTATATTGTAAATTTTAAAATTTTATAGTAGATAATTGTACGTGCTCTAACCATATCGCATGTCCGTACGTAGCAAGCTAGCTGCACTTTTGGTGAACCGATCACCGGTATCACGGGCGCCCAACACAAACAAGCAACATGAACCTATCAACAGCAAACGGTGCAATCGGTTGATGTCCATAAAAACATTCCAGCGGTTTTTCTAAAATCCCTTCCGTGCAGTGTATATCTCTTATGTTTTCAACAACTTACCTAAAACTCATTTCCTATAATTTTCAATCCTGATTTTTATTATTATCCAATGATAAAACTTATAACAATAAAAATTTTGACTGTGACATTTCTAACAAGTATATTTCTAAATTAATTCAGATAAAATAATTGATCTCGAAAACATAGTAAAAATCATACAAAAAATAAAATATCATCATTTTATTTTCATTTCTCTTTTCTTACTTCTTTTATACTTTCTTTTTCTTCCTGAATAGGAGGATGAGAGAGAATTCTCTAAATTTAGGGATAGAAAGAAGTAAAAAATGAAATAGCTCTAACACCATAGTACTGATCACCGTCTGTGTCGCCAATAAGTCGCAAGGAGGAGGGAGGTCTGCGCAAGCTAAGTTTCACATCCTGCGTGCAGTGTTCGATCTAGATGATTGACTGCGCGCACGACGAACATGGTTACCCATTCCCATATGCATTGGTACAAAGTTCAGCTTGAGGACTGAAGAACAGTCGGTGCATGCATGATCTATAGATTATGGGAAATTTTATACTTTGTGAGAAGTTATAATAATTTTTAATATTAATCTTAGTCTTTAGGTATCAAAAATAATACTAAAAATTGTGGTATTTTTGTATTCTTCTCAAAGATTATAAAATATATCGAATAACACGTTGTGTCATGGGAGATTATTACGATCATCGAAGAAACACGTCCCCTTTACCAAATATTAGGTAAATAGTTCTAAAATGTTTTTGGAATATTTAGCTAGAGATATTGTACGCTTGTAAAATACAACAATAACAAAATCGTTCAATTCCAAATAAGGTAGAGTAAACCATATTACATACTTGTAAAACACACAATTAAAATTTAAACGACGAACAAAAGAGTTGTATAACACGCAGATACATGTACCACTATCACCGTACCCCCATGCAACTGGAAGGACAATTCAATTATTTCTTGCGGAGTCAACAGCTCAAATGGGCACGTGACGCTGGCTGAGGACGATGGTCAACGACCACAATATATAACAGTCGCCGCCGGTGATCTGGCCAGTTTTAAGCCTTACTAGGATCGGAGGTAGCAGCTTTCGTGACGCCGGTGATGACCACCTTTGCGCCTACGTCGGCGGTGAAGGTGTCGTACCGGAGGAACAGCTCGACGAGCAGCAGCCTACCTACGAGCACCACTAGGTTCTTGCCGGCGCACTGCTTGGTGTCGACGCTAGGGCTCTCTGTCTCCGGCCCATTCGACCAGAACACGTACTTCAGCAGCTTCCTCCCCTGCTCGCCGACGAACCGGTCGCCGACGAACTGCCCCGCCGTAGGGCCGAACACGCGCGTGTCCCTGGTGGCGCACGGCTGGTACCCGAACAGCATCTCCCCCTTCTTGATGGAGTAGGACGCGTCGTGGCTCTCGATCTGCAGGTCGGCCTTGGCGCGGCCGTACTGGAACTTGACGGGAGGGTCCACCCGCAGCGTCTCCCACACCACCGACTTGGTCAGTTCCATCTTCTCCAGAGCGGCCAGCGTCACTTTGCCGCCGGCGTCAGCCACCGCCTTCCGTATCTCCCTGGCTAGCTTCTCGTGGAGCTTCTTGTCGGCCCTTGCGAGGCGTGACAGGATCCCCGGGAGCAGCCGTTTGAAACCGCCGTAGCTGTTGAAGACCGTCGCGAACAGCAGGTTGTGACAGGCCTCCTCCCGCGGCAGGCCGAGGCTCTCGGCGGTGTCGAGCGCCTTCGACGCGGCGGCGGAGAAGTACTTGAACAGCGCCTTGTAGTCGGAGCTGACGAGGAAGGGTGGCAGCGGCACCGTATGAAGGAGAGGTTCCTCGACGATCATAGGGAGGCCGAGCGTGGCGATGGGGCAGATCTGCCAGAGGAGCCACTTGGCGGCCTTGGCCGGCCCGCCGGTGCCTAGGGCGCTGGACTCGGAGGGGCGCACGCCGAAGTACGCCTCGCCGATGAACTCGAAGGAGGCGGTGTCATTGAGGCCGGTGAAGTCGGACTTGCCGTTGCTCACGATCTGCTCCTCGACGGTGTCGAAGAGCTTGCCGAAGTTGGAGCGGAAGGCCGGCACGACGGCGTCCTTGCGGGACGCCAGGAGGGAGAAGAGCAACTGCTTGACCTTGGCGTGGTTGGGCTCGGAGGGGTCGAGGTAGGAGAGGACGCGGTAGCCGCCGGTGAGCGAGGTGGAGGGCATGAACGTGCCGGTGAAGACATTCCTCTTCTCGACCTTGGTGACGTCGAAGAGGACGGGGAAGCTCTTGGCGTCCAGGAGGGCGACGACGCGGGGGTCGCGCGCTATGAACGGGCCCGGCGGGACGTTGAGGCGGACGACGGTGGAACCGTACCTCTCGGCGCGCGACTCGAAGTACTTGTCCTCCCCCTGCAAGTAGAAGAAATCGAGCCGGTCGCGCACGGCCGAGATGAAGGGGACGCCGTAGCTGCCCGGCACGGGCCGTGACGGGAGAACGACGTCGCGGGAACCCTCGCCGCTGCCCTCCATCGGACTAGCTTCTAGTCGACTAGCTACGTACGTACTTGCAGGATTGCAGTTAACTTAGACCTTGAGAAGTACGATCTACGACTTAGCTAGCTTTGCTCTCGATTGATCACGGTTGTTTGTGTTTTGGTTCTCCGAGATCACCAGCGGTATAAATAGCCCGCGCGGGGCACCATTTCCCATCCGTGTAGGCGACAAATCTAGTGGGGCCCGTCTCGGCACCATTTTCCATGAACGCGTGCTTTCGCGGGAGAGCTTGGAGAACACGAGTACATTTTTATTTTTATCTACAGAAGTAACCAACGAATAAACCGATTGCCCATGCCCATGGGCCATGGCCAGCTGTGTTCAGGGGACTAGGGGTGGAATAGTTATTGAAGTTACCTGACTTTTCTACCGGTCTAAAATGTTGAGGCGTCTGCTGCTCCCTGCTTCCTTCACGCGTGCTCACTCCCATGCACCCGCCACAGATAGACGGTCGACACTCCACACAAATGCTCAAATGCATCCTACATTCCTACCTGGGCTAACTATGCATGGATCCCATTGGCCCATTCATTCGACAAAAAAGTGCAAACATACAAGAATGATTCAAGCAGTTTTTCAATTAAAAAACACGGTATTGTACCCAGGCAGCCGAATGCGAGCGAGAGTTGTGAGAATGGTTTGGAATGAAAGTAACGATGATGATTCAATGATCAGGGATCCGATTGGAACAACAATTGAGGATAGAGAGGATACACGACGGACCCGACGAAGTCAACACTGAGAACGGATGCGCCTATGAGGGCAACGATCCAACAATTGCACAAATTCCAACATAAAAAATAGACAAGACAGATTGACCCAACAAGAGAGGTGGAAGTTGAGCTAGGCAGATCCAAAAGAAAAAAAGAAAGATTCAGATATGATTTATTAGATGTGAATAAAAAACTATAAATTTAACATATAGATGGTTAGATAACACTTAAGTGATATTTGGTTTGCTTATGGTAACATAAATGATAATGAAATTAATTACAATGTCAAATGATAACAATATATCAAATTACTAGATTTAGTTAGTTAACAAATGTAATGTAGTATTTGATTGATAACTATAATATATTCTAGTAACGTAATCTAATACCAGACTGGTTAGAGTATAATGGATCGATTACTAAGTTATAATCTGATTACTTGATATCTAATACCAACACATTCAAACCAAACAAAATCTAACATAATTAATTTACACTATAAACAAATAACACTTAAAATAAACCTAACCAAACATCTTCTTCAACTCACCAATTATATAATAAGGTATATGAATACAAGAGAAGCACTATGATACAAGAGTTCAGTAAATGTATAAACCGCTTCCATATACCAAAAAGGTAATTGAAGTCGCACCTTTTGGTAGCAAATAGACATCATACATTCTATAAAAGGGTTTTTTCATTAACAATGTATTAGAAGGGATTGTGGGTCGATCTCAGATTTCCAGTATAGTTCTTATCTGCTCAGGCGAGTGTTTTACCAAAGACCTTGGGTCAGGATAGCAATTCTTTGGATCCACCACGACCTTGTAAATGAGCTCATAAGCTTCTGCTAGAGCTCTAGCCAAACCGTAGCATGCATCAGAACGCAATCTGGGTACCTGCAGCTGCTCAAATTCAGGCAAGGAGCCTTCTGTCCCACTCACTATACCATAGAATGCCTTCAAGCACTCCAACAGAATTTGTGGTGACGTTTCCACAACATCAGCCAAAGGTCGTGCATCATCCTTACTGTCAGTAGAGCTGTAGTCCTTTATGTATGGCATCTTATTGGACAGTCCGCATTTCCTAAGAATGCCATCGGCTTCTTTATCCACTAGAGTGTGCAAATGTGTTTCAATCATAGACCGCAGGTTGTTAATATAGCTTGTAGCAACCTCCTGGCCCATCAATGGTTCCTGAATAGCTGACAAGCAGTTGATGAGGTAGATCTTTGACGAAGATTCACCACTCTGCACATTTCATGGGATAGATGAGGAAAAGGAGAAATGGCCATGTAAGGCAAATGCCTAGAAACAATCAGCACAGGAGAAGCTCTATCCAGTAGAAATGTTCAAACTTCAAAGCAAATGGATATCTGAGCAGCATCACAAATCATGATATTTTATCAATCTGATCCAATTGACCAAAGCTTTTAACTCAAAGATATATTAACAACCTGCGGTTTCCCCCTTTACCAGTGTTAAAGAATAGAAATTCGGATTGCATGCAATTTCGTAGATGTAAGATCAAACTAATAAATAATAAAACAAGAGTGTTTCCCATATATCTAATAATAACATCAGATGATGAATTAGAAGTTGAGCAAAATAGAAAGTTACTTTTTTGTGTGATCTGTGGTTCAGAATTAGAAATGATGCGAGATAAAAAGGGTTCCCACTTCCCAGTTCAACTATATCAATTCCCAAGTAGAAGGATTTGTGGAAGTTGCTCCACAACATCCACATTTTGTTGGTCCAAGTGATCCACATTTTACAGTTACAAACTTATGATTGCCTACACCATGTAATTAGTAGCCAGTAAAGGAGCCAAATATCATTCAATACACTCCAGGCATTCTATACTTGGGAAACAAAAGAATTAATTCTACTAACCAGAAATGATGTAGATGAATTCTTAGATAGAATAGCATCAACTGAGATTGAATCTCTGCTATTTCCACTGGAATCAGAACTAGTTCTACCACGTCGTGCAAGTGTCCCTTTTGACTTTTGTGCCTCTGCAGCTTGCTCGCACATCTGAACAGCAAGTCAGGGATATCAGTAACAATATATCATAACAGTCATCCTCCAGATAGCATCCCAATATTCCGTGGCAACAAGAATAGATGCACATATTCCATAAGAAATATAGACTTTTAGTTATGGACTTGTGGCCTAACAATGTGGGCATGTGGCTATGTGAGCACGAAAGTTCTGTAATCATTAGACATAGTGACACACATCTCAGAAAAACTACATAAATGCTTTGGAGTAGTTCAAGCATTACCATAAACATTGCAGCTAATTGCTACAGATCATATATGGTTATACAAAATAGTACAAACTTGATGCTATATTTTAGTTAGTTTAGTATTACTCAATATTAAACAACTAGTCAATTACACACAGGGAATCTAAAACTAGCATGAAAATCATTTACAGTAAAATATAAAGAAGGGATATCTTTTGGATGGCTTGGTAGAGCTAATAACAGTTCAACTGCACAATGTATGAGGATAACCCTTTGAAAAAAGAAGGAAAGGACAATAAGCAATGTAGAATGATAATAGCTTGCTTGAATTGAAGATGTCAAATACAGACACTGGTCCACTGCTAATAACAAGAAAACCTCCAAGATATTGCATTCCGTTTAGAAGTCAGGTTTGTGTATCCATTTCATTGGAAAAGGAATTACCGTATGCCTAGTGGATACTAGATACTAGCTGGGATAGCTCCACAAAATTGTACGTAGGAAAACTTTAGTAAGATGAAATGGCAATGTTAAGTTTCCCAGCTGAACCCTTCAGATATCTGTACAAACTACAAGACACGTCAAATACACCAAGCTCACCTGAATTATAGGATCCAGTATGGCAGAAATGACAGAATCAAAGTTCAGCCTTTTCCCAGAGGCAGAAACCATCATGCTATTGTAGGTACTTATGAGCTCAAGCAACAATGAAATTCCTTCTCTCACTGCTGGTGGAGGAGATAGGTCAACAGCAACAAGAGGAGGATATCGCAACAACTTTTCTCCACGGCTCTTCAGGATATTGAAGAATGTCTGCTGCGTTGCATCTCTAAGTGACCAAATTGTATTGCACAGTGCGGTGTCTCCACCCAACAGGTCTGATATCTAGAATAGAAACATTGTGTAAACATGACATCTCATGGGTTCACTAAATGGAAAAATAGTATGTTAGACTTACTGTGTATCCATAGAATTCCAAGGTATTACTAAGTTTGTAAGAAACTATCAGGCTTGGTTGTGACTGCAGTACTTGCTCAACTCGAACTTTAAATGGTCGACAAGCCCCTTCAAAAATTCTATCAAGAACAAAAGTTATATCATGCTCTCCTTTGGAGGAATCACCTTCTTGCACAGAATGACGGTGAGTAGTAGGAGGGCCACTGTCAGTCATCGCATCCGGATCAAGCAACGCAACTATAAGCTCTCTTTCCGATGCCAGTGCCTACATGAAAGGTTTAAAATTAAGGAGTATTAAAGAAATGTCTTAAAGGAACACATGTATCATGTATGTGTATGCTTGTTATTTGTGGGGAAAATGATTCATGGTTCATATCAGTTCTATCAGACAGATCAAGCAACAGAACAATATCACTCTTTGAGATGCCAGTGTCTCCAGAAATTGAAGAATGAAGGTCTACAACTATTTCATAAAAGCACAGATGCAAAGTGCATGTAACTGCCCTCTCTTTGAAAGGGAGAAAACAGAACATGAAATCAACTCATCCCTTAATGGTTCCTACATTAGGACTAAGAATGGACAGATGGACCAATGGAAATACCTGATGTAGCCACCCCAGCATATCACCAACATAACGAAGAGGATCATGAGCATGCACTTCTATTGGTCTTGGGAGCCCTCCTGGTCCACCTCTAGTAAGAGCACTTATAAACCGCCTGAATAAGGCATGATGTCTCATATTGGCAACCTGTGGATGCAGATCACTCAGCATCATATGTTATTTGTAGAAACTTTACTATGTTCAATGTAAATTCATGGCAAATCCGTTATGTAAGAAATGTATAAATATATAATATAGCGTACCTCTTCTGCGCAGTACTTAAATAGAACAGGCCTTTCCTTAAGGCATTGAACAGCTTTCTTTAGAAGTTCACTTACTTCAGGATTGTCAGTATCACCTAGTCTTTTACATTCAACTTGGACCCACCTGAAAAGAAAGCAAAATGAATTACACCACTTGAACATCAAATGTCAAGTGAATATGTTATAAAGAGAAGAATGCAATAGGTATATCCTGAAGGTTCCATAGTACTTACCATGAGAACTATTTACTCACTACTCAGTCATACCTAGTAATGAAATAAGGAGCAGCTGAATTTTTTGAACACTAACATGTGGAATTATGGATCAACTAAGAAGTTGCCAAAAAACATGTGGAAGTATTGTAGGTAGAGAGATCAGCACTAAAAGCAGGTGAATGAAAATCCTAAATCTTATCACCCAGATCTAAAGTAAGTAAAAAGAATGCCAAAAAGGGCTTACTGTAGAAGGACAGCCATTACCTGCATAATCTTTCGTAAGATCCTTCTTGGTAGACAGACATCATATCCATAAGTTCCAAACCAGCACGCTGAAGAAACGTCCAGAAAGTAAAGTAAAAACAACTTTTATTTGTCACTTGATCACTTCACTCGGAAATCAGCTATTAACCTATTAGTAGTTTAAGGCTTTAAGCAACAGTGGAAAGATTGTAATGTCAAGGTATCTTTATCTGGGAAAAGATGGAGTACAACAATAGTGGCTTCAACTATTTCCTCGATATGTATATACTACAGAAATCATGAAGATGTTTATGATCTGACATTCTGACCTAAGTTTATTAAAACCAAGGCAAAGTGTCAGTACCTGGTGGTGTGTTCGCAGTAGAACTTTGCAGTTCGAATGAATTTCTTGGACATGCAACAGTGCCTTGAAGAATTTCTCATCTATCTCTTCACTCCGGAGAGCATATATCTATTAACAAAAGAACACCACATAAGGATCATGAATATAGACAGACAAAACTGCACCCCCTAAAAATGAATAAGGAATCACAGTTTAGCGAACAAATGATTGATTCATCATTTGATTGATTCTATTGTAGGCTTCTAGCAAAGGATAGTACCTCTTCATTTGAAAGTTGGTAATCCCTCAGGAAACATGACACAATTTCTTGGTGCTGAGTGATAACCTCAAGTTCTTGTTGCAGCCTCTCTGTTGTACTAATAATATCCCCTGTACTTGCACTACAACTACCCAATGCTTCCTCAATCCTAACATCGAGTGAATAAAATCAGAAGTATAGACAAAATAAGCACACATTGAGTGTTGAGACTAATAAGAGGAAAACAAAACTACTTTGAAACCAATTTTGTGTAATAGCAATAACATAACCAATTATCTAATGAGCTTTTAGTTTATTTGAATATGTCCTTGTGGCTATACATTTAAATTGTTTGGGTAGTAGGCAAGTACCAGCAAGTGTCGAACTATGTTAGCAAAAATGTAAAAGTTCCACATAGAAGAGCGGTTAATTATGAAAGTATCATTCAAACTGAACCAGCCTAACAGCCCGGCTCATGGTAGAAAGGAGAAGCCTCCTGTAACTACACTTCATCATCTATGCATCTCTAATATCAGCATTCTTTAGGACAACTTATGGGCAGCTTATGCTTAAAGTAGAAGTGAATTATGTGTGAAACGGAAAATATAACCAGTTTAAATATAATCATAATCAGCCACATAACTAATAATCAAAATCATCCATCTCCCTGCTCATCTAATAATCAGAACTATGTTATGATCAGAATTATATTAAGCTGTCCTAAAGGGGTCATTGTTAGGACCCATAAGAAAATGAAAATGCTAATAACAGATTGCGCATCCAGACACCGTCCGTTCATACATATATACACAATTAAGCTCAGCCTAATCTAAAGTATCGGACTAGATGTTTAGTACAATTTCATGCATGCAGACAGGAAAACTCAGAAATGGAACACTCACTTCTTCCAGGAGTCGTTGAGTGCGTGCACCTCCCCCTCGACGCGATCCAATGCCTGCAACCAAACAGAAAAAAAAAATCAATCAGTCACAAACCAACACGACAGGCGGACGATGCGGCGGGTAACAACGCGCCAGTAGCGCAACCTTGTGGGCAGGGAGGGAGGCGTCGAGGAAATGGCGGTTGATGGTGAGGCCGCGCTGCTCGACGGACGACTTGAGGTTGCGGCGCGCCTGCGGGGTGTTCTGCTCGTAGAAGGTGGAGAGAGCGCCCAGTGAGGCAAGCAGATCCGGGTTGTCCGTCCGCGTCTCCAGCACCTTCTTCAGCTTCCGAGACACCCCCGGAGCAAGCGCCGCCGCCATCCTGCCCTCCGCGCCGCCGCCTCCACCGCAGCCTCTGAGCTCAACGCCGCCGGCGAGCTGGCGATCTCGGTTCAGATGCGATCTCCCCCCCTTCCTCCTCCCTTCGCCTGAGTTGCTCGTCGTCTGGGATCTGAGGGGGGAGGCCGGGAGGGGAGTAGCTCGCCTGACCGTACGGCGTAACGGCGTGCCTGCTGTCTTAAGCCCACAAAATATGTGAAGGCCAGGGAAAACCCAGGAAGTCTGTCTGGGCCGTGTGTGTTTGTCAATCAAACTGAAACAATTTCTCAGGTCCTCTCGACTCTCCGCTATGTTGGTAAGATTGGGCTGGATTTAAGCCCAGATGACATGGGGCCAATGGGCTGCATTTTGGTTTGAGAGAGCTCTCGATCGTGTCGTTTTTGGAGAATTGATTGTTTGCCATCAAAGGTTGTCGTCGTATTTAGCAGCTGCCCTCTCCTCGCACAACAGCCGCGCCAACGTTTTGCAAAAAAAAAATCCTTTGATTTACATGTAATTTGTTAAGACTCCGACTGTTTTGGCTACCGTGTCTGGTCCCGCGTGGCGCCACGTCATCCCGGCAGAGCAGGTATTTTTGCGAAAAACACCTCTTGTATTATAAAGTTGACGTCGTTATAATTTTGTCGCACATTTTACTGATTTATTTTCTCTTTTACCATTTATTTATTTATATTTTTTCTTTTCTATTTTACAAAAATGAATTCATTACCGCTGTCGTGGTGTAACGACACGGTGGCCCCAGGAAGGACGCAGTGGTGTCCCGACAATAGTGAGGCACGAGTTCCTCATCTCAGTGGTGGTGGAGGCGTGGTTTGGCTTCCGGTGAAGACGGCAGCTCAGCGGTGTAGCAACTTGGCAATGATCTTTGCGTGCGGCAACAATATCTTTCTTTGCGGTAATGATTCAGTTTTGTAAAACAAAACGGGAAAAAGGAAAAGAGTATTGTTGTAACACAAAATTTATGCTAATAGTTTTGTTTAGCCTCAAAAGGTTACTTATTACAAAGTAAATTTATACTACTCCGAAAAGGATAATGACCATATGTCTAGTTTATAGTGATTTTTCTATTATCTACTTTTTATCCTCGTTATAGTAGAGATGTACAACGTTTATAGACAAAATACAATAGGAAAAGATCATTTTATCCTCTAATTACAACTATCATAGCAGACTCTGTTTAAGGGCGAAATGATAAACTTTCATGCAAATACAGGTCCTGATACCGAAGTGAGGGCCCCTGGTTTTGGCCTTCATACCAAAGTAGATTTAGGATTTCAAAGGGGGGTATCAGAACTATGAGGCTTGTAGCCAAAGTAGTCTTCGTAGCAACTTCCCAAGTAGAGCCCGAAGGGTTTTAGAGGGGGCTTCGATGCTCAATGTCCTCGTGATTACCTCTTATCTTTTGTGGTTTTGAAGTGGTCACCAGATAGTCTTGGGTGCTTTGCTTCATGCAAGATAAATGTGTCTTCGGTCGACTAGAGCCTGGAGGGCTTCGCATATAGTGTTATTTGGACTCGGATAAAACAATTCCCCCAACAAGTATAAATGAGAATGAAAAGAGAAAATAAATCAACGAATTTTATGATAAGATTATAAACAATATTAAATTTGTGATATTCAGCAATATGACAACAAACTTCATGGCAAATGATCAATTCTCACATTTTTTGTGTAATCATATATTGACATTGACAAAGGGAAGGCTAAAGGTACCCAATATATAAAGGGAGAATTGCTCATTTTCCATAAAATCCATTATCATGTTCCTAAATACCACAAAATTGATATCGTTTGTAATTTTACCACAAAGTTTGTTGATTTATTCACTCCCTTGTCATTTTCTCAATTATACTCCATTTTCTTTTTTACTTTTCTACTTTATAAAACTGAATTGTCGTGGTGCGGTGGCTTTCCGACGATGGCACAACAGCCTCTTGGCAGTAGTGTGTGCACGGGTTCCTCCTGACAGTGGCAACGGTGCATGGCTTCAAGAGCAAAAGAGGTAATTTAGTTTTATGAAATAAGTCTACATAACCTCCTCACGTATTGCTAGTTGATTACTTAACCCCTTGATTTAATAAACTAGTTGTTTAACCCCTTGACTTTTTAAATACCGTTTACTTAACCCTTATGGTTGTTTTGTAAAGTGGTTTTGTCCCATGAATACAGTGTCTGAAATAATTTCTGCCCCATCTTGTTTCTAGACAACTTTTGGAGTTCCAATTTTTGCTTTTTTGTTCTTTAACATGGTGTAGAAAATCACCTTAACTCATGTTGTAATCTGATAATTTACTCTCTGTCAGTTGTTGTTAGTTTTTTATATAGACATGTGTAACCAATATGACAATTTTGTCTAACGTAGTGTTCCAGTGGAACAAAACCACTTTGCAAAACAATTTTAGGGGTTAAGTAAATGATATTTAAAAGATTAGGAGGTTAAACACATAGTTTATTAGATTAAGTGGTTAAGTAATCCGTCTACAATACGTGAGAGGTTATGTAGATTTATTCTCAGTTTTATAAAAAAGTCCCATGAATACAGTGTCTGGAATAATTTCCGCCTCATCTTGTTTCTAAACAACTTTTGGAGTTCTAATTTTTGCTTTTTTGTTCTTTAACATGGTGTAGAAAATCACCTTCAACTCATGTTGTAATTTGATAATTTACTCATTGTCATTTGTTGTTAGTTTTTTATGTAGACATGTGTAACCAATATGACAATCTTGTCTAACGTAGTGTTTCAGTAGGACAAAACCACTTTGCAAAACAGTTTTAGGGGTTAATTAAATGATATTTAAAAGATTAGGAGGTTAAACACATGGTTTATTAGATTAAGTGGGTAAGTAATCCGTCTACAATAAATGAAGAGTTATGTAGATTTATTCTCAGTTTTATAAAATAGAAAAAAATATAAATAAAAAAATGACAAAAGAACAAATAAATCAAATAAAATTATAAACACGTCAACTTTATAATAATCTTAATCATGACAATAAATTCGGGTACAAACAAACGATTCTCCGGTTTCTAAAGCAACTGTGAAAAGGTATGAGCTATATTTTCCCCAAACTGGGGAGTGGATTGACATCTGCCTCGTCGACGATTCCCGTGCTCTTCCGCCCGTATCGTCCAGACCGCCACAATGTCTCCGTCCCTCGCCCGCCGCCTCTCCACCAGCGGCGGCCCCGACCTCGCCACCCTCCTCTCGGTCCTCCAGTCGACGTCCGCATCCTCCACGTCGTTACCGCGCGCCCTCTCAATTGCTTTCCCGTCCCCTTCCGACTCCTTTCCCCTCCGCACTCTGACCAACCTCCTCCCGCTCCTGCCATCCTCGCTGCTATCCCTCCGGTTCCTCCTGTGGCGCCTGCCGCCCACTTCGCCGCTCCCCTCATCGCACACTCTATCCTTGTTCGCCGCCTCGCTCCCCGAGCTCCCCTCCTCCGTGCCCCTCCTCCTCTCCTCCTCGCCGCAACCTCTCGCCCTCAGGCACTACGCCCTCCTCCTGAGCATCTCCGCCCATGCCGGCGTATTCCCTGCCTCCCTCGCTGTCCTGCGCCACATGCGCTCCTACGGCCTGACCCCGATGTCGCCTGCTTCCTCTCCGCCCTCCGCGCGGCTGGCTCCCCCGCCGATGTCTCTGCCGTTCTCGATATCATGTCGATGTCCGGCGTCTCGCCGAGCGTCCCACTGGTTGTGACCATGGTGCATAAGCTGGCATCCGCAGGGGACTTCGAGAGCGCCCGCCGGCTGATCGACAGAATGCCGGAGTTTGGGTGTGTGCCCAATGCAGTCGTGTACACCGCGATGCTCGACGGAATGTGCAGTTTCGGGGATGTCGGTGCTGCGGCTGGACTGCTGGAAGAGATGGAGGGCGATTGCTTGGGTGCAGGGTGCGCGCCCAACGTGGTGTCGTATACATGTTTGGTGAAATGCCTGTGTGAGAAAAGGAGGATGGGGGAGGCGCTTGGCGTGCTGGACAGGATGACAGGGAGAGGAGTGATCCCGAACCGGGTCTTCGTGCGAACGCTTATCGAAGGGTTCTGCTCAAATGAGATGGTCGCCGACGCTTATGCTGTGGTGGAGCGCGTGGTCAGCGACGGGAGCTTGTCTAGCCAGCAGTGCTATAATGTTCTGCTGATTTGTTTGTGGAGGGTAAGGATGGATGGCGAAGCTGAAGAGCTTATGCAGAGGATGATGAAGAACGGGGTGCAGCTGAGCTCTCTTGCAGGCAGTGTGATGGTGAAAGAGCTCTGTGCTAGGAATAGGTTATTGGATGCTTGCTACTGGCTGGGAGTGATGGAAGAGAATGGGGTGCTCTGTAACACTGATGTCTATACTGGTCTGTTGTCTAGGCTGTGTGTGGAAGGGCATGTTCTCGAGGCCTTGGCATTGGCAAGGAAGGTTGCAGAGAGGGGAATTCGCATAGAAGCCTCTTGTGCTGACTGTTTGATGGAGTTGCTGAAGGAATATGGTGATGAGGAGATAACATCGTATATATCAGGATTGAGGTCTGAGGAGGCACTTTGAAGTGCTGTCACATTGACTTATGTGTAATTCTTCTTCCTGACCCTTGTCGAAGAACGCCGCGATGGTTGAGTTCTGATCAAGAACAGTGGTTCAGGCTTCAGCTGCATGATTACCTCAAGGGAAGGCTTTCCTTGAGATTTGCTACGCTGGAGATAATTGGTGTAGTGCAGCAGAGAAGGATTTGGTGAGCAAAATGTGGGTGAATCACTTGCGCCCCATTTCCTTGTTTTTTTTTCTGAAGAACTCGGTGCAGATCAAAATTTATTTTAATAAAAACCTAATTGTGAAATTTTGGTTCTTTGTCGATTTGTTGTTCTAGTGCCAAATAAAATCCTAAATCAAATTCTACCGACAAAAAATCAAATCTGAACATCATTATTCATCATCCGGCAAAATTCAGTCCAGCCAATTTCTTTTGTTATTTCCATTCAAATTAGAAAAGAACTACTCGGACGGTTGGACCCGCCGATTTGACATCATCTGATGTTGAGAAGACATTAGAGGACAGTTATCTGATCAGAATCCAATGGTGAGCGCAGAAGTGAAGAATCCAACAGAGTGCAGAAGTGAAGCTTCGTGGTGTTGAGATTCACTTTAGTGTCAGTGAAATAGCTGAGATCTCTGCTACCCTCACCCGAGGAGCCGGTTCCTCACTGTCGCTGCTCCACCGTGGGAAAATTGATTATTTGTCCTAAAAAGTTAAGCAATGATATATAATATGTTTAAAGTTTGTTTTAGATATATAAAATGTTATGTAGTTATCTTTTTATAACAACATTTTAATCAATGACATCCTTATACATAAAATGACCTATTAGAGTCCATTGTGTTTATCCTTATACATAAAATGACCTATTAGAGTCCATTGTGTTTCTCAGTTTGCTGTTGGTTTCAGCATGCCTCATGGCGTCCTGATTAATCATTTTGCTGCTGGTGCCATGGTGTTTCCTGCTTTGCACCATGACGTGCTGCGTTGGCGAGCTGCCTTCAGTTGGGTTGATGTCTGTTGCATTTACGAGCTATGGTTTGATTATTAAAGGGGTAAAGTTGTTCTTTTAAAAGATTAATTTTAAAAGAAATCTTATACATATATTATCAAATTAGATACCTAATTTTAAAAAATTTATACACGTAGAACAAATTTTAGACATATTATATATCATCGATTGGAGTACTCTCCTTCACCCACCTTCTGGAGTCGTCCTCCTCGTCCAAAGACGACGAAAACACTGCGCCATCTCCCACCTTTTCCCTCTTCCTCGCCTTCGCCAAGCAGTTTGTCCCCAAAGCGCAAGCCGTCACCGACGGCGCTCTACTATCGGTATGCGGGTTCCACACAATGTATCTAAATTTTGTTGGGAATTGGCCGTGTTCACTCGAATCAATGCGAGTTTGATCTCATTAATGGAAATTATTGCATCAGGGGAAGAGGTTTGAAGATTTGAAGTTGGACGAAGAGGAGAGCTACGAGCGGTTCCGGCGGTGCGAGCGGCGAGGGGTTGTTGCCCGCGACTACACTGACGTGTACTCCTCCTTGCCCGGCAGCTACGGCCGTGCCGTCGTGGAGCAGCGCGTTGTCATGGTGAACTGGATCATCGAGGTTAGTGTGCCCTGTATTTACACGTATGCTGCGATCATTGCATCGATCAGGTAAGGTATCTGTTGTGCGGTAATGCCGTAGAGGTTTATACATCTGAGTTGAGACTAATTTTACGCGGCTATCGTGTTGCTATTCTGCAAGCACAGTAGTTGTGCGGTTTGCACGTTGCACTAACATGCTACTCTCCAGTGTAGATGCTGTGTTCGGCACTTGGGCCTGTTGAGGCAACATATCCAGTTGTGATCCTGCATATTTGTGTGAAATAATTGATCATTTGCATTTTTTGTAGGGAAAGTTATCTGCTACATTGCTACCAAACATTTTTTGTATTGCATTTGCTGATATGTTTATCACGCAATTAACTGTATTGTGTGCAGCAGTCCCCGCGTTATTGTTTGTGAACACCGTAGTGGTAAGCCTAGCAATTTTAATATAAGTCTAGTCACTGAATTTTATGGTAATCGTATCCATGGTCTACAGAGCATTGGTAGGATTTGTCTAGTGGCTGTTTGTTTTGGCATGGCTGTATGAAACGGAAGAGATGGATAGTTTTTTCAGTTACACCAAAAAGTTACGCTGCAGTCATTTACCATCTGAAATCCCATGACATTGGGCATTGGCATATCTGCATATGGCATCCAGACATGTCTGTGAGATACATCATAACAATCAGAATTTCCGCACCACCTTTTATCTTAATATGCAGCTGTGCAAGTGTATGGCCTTTTTTCTCTATCCTCCGTCTGAAATTAAGCTATTCCAACCCTATGGCTCCATTAGCTTATATTTGCATTGATACTTCAGCTTTTTATCTCCGCTCCCGAAAAGAAACGTAGCCGCGGAAATAATGTCTCCATGTGTTTTCCATCTGAAGGTTTTTATCCACGACTTAGCATTTACTGATATGATCATTTATACTTGTAGTGTAGTTTTTTTCCTGAAAATTCTATACTGCACTTGTGGGGAATATATTTGTTCTTTCATAGAGTTCATATGCAACTTGCAAATAATTACTGTTCCCCATGCTCTGCTAGCATTCACAAGTGATGAAGCTGCAACCAGAGACAGTTTTCATGGGTGTAGGACTGATGGACCGCTTCTTGACGTGTGGATATCTAAAGGGCTCTCGGAACCTGCAGTTGCTGGGAATTGCCTGCACCACCCTGGCCACCCGTATTGAAGAGAACCAGCCCTACAACTGGTAATGGCTCCCTTGTAGTACATGTTTCTGTTTGGTGAATGCTCAGTTTCAGTATGAATACATACCTTAAGTTGTTGGTGTCTGGTTAGTCTCCTAGTGAGATCCTCTAAATGGGATAGCGCTCAATTGCAATGCTGCAGAATCCTTAGCTCTATTCATTGGTGTATACTCTGACAGACCTTAGCATGAGTATTAGAGTAGTACCTAAACTTATGTAAGTGATACAATCTGATCCAATCACACGTTTGACCCTCTTCACGTCCATGTGGCTTGCTAGGTGGTGCCTCCGTGGTGATGTGCCTATTCTTTTTTTGTGTTTTGCCCCCTACCTGGCCTCATCCCACTTTTTTCACCCCACCCCTCTTCTTCCTCGGTTCACTCGCCGGTGACACATGTCGTCGTCTCCCTTCAGCGTGTGCATAATCTTCACGCCATTGCTTGCCGCCCATAGATGCCGCGGTAGACGAGGCTGTTGGACCCCATAACAAACCTCTTCCTGATCGTGATCACGGCGACAGAGGCGATGAAAAAGGAAAGCTTCACGTTGTGGTCGGATCTACCGGTAAGATCGACGGTAGTAGAGCCGTGGGTGGTGGACCGGTCAAAGCTGATGATCGGGAAGAGGTTCGCTACAGGCTCTGACAGCCTCGTCTACTGTGACATCTATGAGCGGCAATCGCAAAACACAAAAAAAGAATAGGTGCGAGCTGACTCATCGTCACAGAGGCGTCACCTGGCAAGCCACATAGGCGCGAAAGGGTCAAACACGATGTTAAACCAGATTGGATCACTCACACAAGTTTAGATGCCCTAATCTGTATTTTCTAAGTTCGTGGACCTATTTGACACCTCGAAGCAAGTTTATGGATCAGCCACGTATTTTACTCATTTAAAAATATTAGGATTTGACATGTGATAATGATATTAGTAGATTTTTCGTGAAAAATGTTGTCACGTACTTATTATTTTTTTCATAAATTCTATAACCGTAGCTAAAAAACCAGTATAGAAACAAATGCATTGGAGATTGTGTGGATATCTAAAACGTCATCATTTTAGAACGGAGGTAAGCATATCATATCTATTAGCTATGTGCCACTTTCAATACTTATCAATACATGTCAGAACTCAGACTATTTCCCATCTATCTACTTTCGTTTAGAAAGTTCACAGGGTGAGCATTTTAGTAATTAAGTTTCTTGACCGGGTTACCTCTGATCAAGCATCTCTACCAAAATAATTGAGCATATCAGTGAAGAGCCATGTTGAAGATCATAGGCCTCATGGCTCCCGAAGTGATAAGTGATTGTCAACGAAAGTCAAAGAGAGAAGATGAAGAGGAGAAGAGACCCGTCGTGTATTGGGCCACGTGTGACTCAGGTACACAGGCGGCGAGCGATTGCCGGGTAGAGGGGTTGCGGAGTCGGGTTGACCCAATTCAGGTACATGGGTCGGGAACGACAGGGGATCTACTGGTCTATTTGATCGGGTTTGACCTAGGTAAACGGGTGGCGAGCAATTGCCGGGCTGAGGGAGTCGCGGAATCGGGCCGACCCAGTCCGGGTATCCGGTGCGAAGACAACATATGCTTTGTCGGTTTCGGCGTAAAAACGACACACTAATCCAGACCGTCGATCGAGGATCCGACAGTCCTGAAGCGAAGTCGTAGCTGCTACGAAAGTTCCGCATCAGGACAAGCTATCTGTAGATATGATTTTACTATTTTGCCCGTTGGGCCTGGAATTTTATTTTGCGTCTGTGTGTAATTTACCCTAGGGGTAAATGTGTCTTTTCCACTTTTTGAACTGCCTATATAAAGGCCTTCTGTACCCCCTAGGGTTTCCAACTCATCCAATGGAAAAAATCTGAGTTCACTTTATTTTTTTTAAAAAAATTGTTGGTGATTATTCTTGTGTTGTTTGGAATACTCGTGAGTTGAATGATTTGTTAATCTGTCTTTAAACATTTTTGTGGTGTCTTTTCGATTAGGACACCGGTCGTTTTTAGGTTAGATTACTTTTAGTGCTTATGATCTCTCAGACTGTCATATCACATCATATTTGATAGGAGAGTGATAATGCTATTTTTATCTGTTGTTTTTGGTCTAAGATTTTGATTATCTCTTGAGGTGCGTTGGGTGTTGGGAGAAGGCTATCGATTTGAAAGAATTTTTGAGGCGCCCATTCACCCCTCTGGTCGCTCTCTCGGTCCTACAACCAGTTTGTATGCTTGAACCAGTGTTCTAAACGGCGGTCCTAGGCGGGCGCCTAGGCGCCATTAGGCGCTGGGCGGCGAGCCAGCGCCGCGTGGAGGGGCTCGACGGCCGGCTGGGCGCGCCAGGCGCCTAGGCGGGTCAACCGCGCCCTAGGCGGTTGACCGCGGCGCCTAGGCGCTTTGGGCGGCGACAGTCAGGACGGTATTTTACTGCATTCCAGGGGGTAAAAAGCAAAAATGGCTAGGGTTTTTTAGCTTTCCTGGCTCCTGGCATTCAAGCGTCGTCGCCGCCACTGTTGTTCGACTCCAGCCGCCACTGACGTCGCCGCCGGTCACCGCGCTCCGCCGCGGGCTCGCCGCCGCTCTGCCACATTTCGGCATCTTCCCTCCGGCACTCCGGCTGTCCGGCATCACGCGCCATCGCCGCCGCGGGCGCCGTCACGTCGCCGCACGCGCCGCAACGCGCCGGCTCGCCACCGTTCGCCACTTCGGCCTTCGCCGCGCCTCCGTCTGGACTCTGGCCATCTTCCCTCACGGCGGAGCGCGCGACGACTTCGGCACTCGGCAGTCCGGTGGCCTCCCCGTGCAGTCGTGCTCCGGCCTCCGGCGGCGCTCGTTCTCCGGTGCGGCTCGGTCCACCGGTGCACTGCTGCTGCTCACCCAGAGACCCAGAGGCAGACACCGAGACACGCACGCGCCCCTGCGCCCCTGCCCAGTCCAGGCGCCCCTAGGCGCTAGGCGGCCAGTCTCCGCCCGACTAGCGCCTAGCGCCTTTTAGAACACTGGCTTGAACTAAACTTGGAGAAAACACTTAAGTATCTATTGTTGTGAGTGATTAGGTGCATTGTAAGTGTTACACTAAAGTAAGGCCAAAATTATTGTTTGATTACTTCTGGAAGTTCCATCAAAATTTTGTGGGCACTGCTACTAGCATAGATCTTGGTATAGTTCTATATCTCCGCACTTTTGGTTGTGAGTAAAGATACGACATCAGCGTTTTGTTGACTGGTTGGCGATGCTTACAACTGTGTTTTCCCTAAAGTTTTAAAGGCTGAATTCACATAAATTATATATATGTATTTATATATATTGAAAGTAGACCTTTGTATCTTTGAGATATTTTTTGAAAGTGCAATTCTTTATGTGCCACTTAGTACTACGCAGAGCATGTGGAATGTACCCAGGAACTATTCTTCCCTACCTGCCCATTTTGCACTGTGGCATCACTTCAGAACTTGAGTTTGTTTCTGGATCAGCATTTCTTTCATGCTCCTTGTTTCTGTTAAGAGCAATGTGCAATAGCGACCTCAATTTTTTAGAACAGGCGATAACAACCTAATAATACGATCTCCTTCAGCTTCCTTCAAAAAGCTTTCAAAGTTGGGATCAATACTTTCAGCCGATGTGAGGTCGTCGCCATGGAGTGGCTGGTTCTGGAGGTCCTCAACTTTCAATGCTTTGTCACAACAACCCACCATTTCCTCTGGTACTGTCTACAAATTTGCTTCAATATTATGTGTCAACTGGCCAGAATGAATAAGAAACTAGCAATTGTTTGTTTCAATTTTTCAGGTTCTATCTCAAGGCTGCAAAAGTAGATGGCAAAGTCAAGGACATGGCAAAGTACCTGGCCTTGCTCTCCCTTCTAGACCACAAACATCTCTCCTACTGGCCCTCAACTGTGGCAGCTACAGTGGTAGCCCTTGCTTGCTTCGGTAATGGAAGTAAATATATTAATCTTCCATCGTTGGCTATTCCATTTCTCTTATTCGTTCAGAACTTTCATAAGCGTAAATTTCACAACCTTTTCTCAGATCGGTATGTCCTATCCAGATAGCAAATGCCTTGAATTGCCCAATCGCTAGCCTGTCACATGCTTATTCTAACAACATACTGATCCTTGCAAAGACTAGAAATTCCTAACCACTTGCTCTTCACATAAATGCAGACTCACATGAGGATGAAGAACGACGATCTGCCTGAATGCCTGATGGTTTGTTTTCTTCTCAAATTATGATGCTTGGCATGACGAATACATGTTCTTCACAGTTTGCAGCATATGACATAATTAGGTCTTTATCACGCCGTGACATCTTTCGTGCAGAGTTTTTTTGAATTGCAACTTTCGTGCAGAGTATCGAGTGGTTGATTTACTATGCTTCGTGATACCACGACTGGCACGACAAATCCAGGAGATATGTCAACCAAATCTTCTGCTGATTTCCAGTAACATAGCTAGTACGAGCAGAGTCGCTTAGAAATGGAGGTGTACAGGACATAGAATCATAGATGCACTAGACGTAATTCTTCTGTGCATGCCATTAGTTTGACAGCAGGATAATAAAGGCTAAGAAGCGGGCCAATCATAGGTTGTGATCGTATCAATCTAACAAGGAGCATCACAACTACGAAATTTTGCTACTTACTACCGGCGTCAGGAACCACAGCTAGAACTGTTGTGGTAAGCTGTCTTAAAATCCATTTCTTCGTTGTTTTAAGGGCAACCAAGGTTGAGACTGCTTCTATCCCTCGTATTACACAAGGACTAGAAGTGCGTGTTGCGTGGTAGGTTCAGATTCTGGGATGAATAAAATGCTATCCTCTGGGAACAAGTGTTCAGTTAGCTGAAGATCCAAAAGAGGACCAATTCTCATCAGCTCAGATACATGTCATCGTAGCATCTGGTTTTGTCCTCTATTCCCAATCCATCTCAAGATACAAGAGGAAGGGCCTCCATCCAAGTCGGGTGTCTGAAAAGTGAAAAGGACGCGTAGGCACGTAGCCGTCTTCTTCGTGCGCTACTCAAGTGGCCTAGTGGGGACCCCGGTTGCGGTCGACTGTTGGCTCAGCCGCTACCGCTTAAAAGCCCCGATCGCGAGAGCTCGCGCATACGATAAATGTGGAGAACAGGAGGGAGTGTGTGACATTTTGAGCCGTCCTGGAGTGGTAATCAGACGTTCATGCATGTGGGGGGCGTCTGCGTAAGAGTTGCATAAGAGCAAAGGTGTTAGCATACATCATCTGCTCTTTTCACCAATTTGCGGCGTCTGGCGCTCTCGTTAAGCCGTCTGCCTTTTTGGATTCAAGATTTGGGAGGTCCCATACGCGGATATGGCCGGTCGGCACGTTAGCGGCGACGGGGGTAATGTGGTGTCGACAGTGTAGCGGCTACCTTCCGCGGAAGCGGAGGATGCATGTTACATGTAGGTTTGCCTTACGATGTCAACGGGAAAATCTTCACGGAGAAAATTTTTTTTAGCCTCGTTTCTGTTGCCGTCGGCGGGGGAGTAATTTCTCATATCCCTATTCTGCACGGGCAATGGGTTTCCGACGTCTTATAACAAAAGAAAAGGTTGAAAAACTAGAATAATTAAGCAAGACGATGTAGTATATTACTATATTAAATTATGTTATATTAAATTGGTTGAGTGAAATCTCATATATTCAGACAAAGGTATGGATATTTTTTCAAGCATAAGTAAGTTTACACAAAGTTTTGTTGCTACAAATTCTGCTACTTAATCATGGTCATGGCACACCTAATCCATCCACTTCCTAATATTCAATTTTGGATATCCTATTCTCCTCTTTTGTGCTGCTGATGTGCGAGATGGCAATGGGTTTCAGATACTCATTTATCATGCGTAATCACTCTATTAAAAGACAGGAATGTGAAAATTCTGGTATCCACAGATATGTAAATGGATAAAAAGTTATACATATATGAGACTATAGTATCCATTATTTCTAATGAGCAAAAATAAAAACCCACCAAAGCCCATTCCAAAAAGCAATAAAATCTAATGCTCTAGGATAAACCATATTTATTAAAAAAATTAATGCGATGGACTCTAAATTTGTTTCTTATGTAAACTCTTTTAAATTGGAACCACGTGAAGAATGAAGTTTGTCCGATAATAGAATAAACAGTCGGCGAAGCTAACGTAGCGCTATCAATAGAAAATTCTTTTTGGAGAACCATCACCGAATACACTTTACCTTTTGTATGACCTTAATCTAAAAAGGCTCCATGAAAAAGAATTTGAAGTAAATTTCTTTAAAAAATTGTATCACGCTAACACATTACACATGAAGTCACAGACGTAAGTCGTGCAAGAAACCACAATATAATATATTTCCGAAACCACGAACACAATGTTACGGCAGTGCCAAAAAAAGGAAGGCGGTAGGAACTGACGGTTCTTCGCGCGAGCATGAAGCATCCACCGCCGCGGCGCCTGCTTGTCTTGTGCCCACTTCGTATTCGATCACGTGTTACCTCAGGTTTGGCCGGTTACTTTTATGCCCTAACTCCCAATGGATCGTTTTTTTTAATGGATGATACTATGGATCAGACGTCCGATATGTCGTGAAGAGACGCTCGCGAGATGGTGGGTTAATTTCCAACTGACAAGTTGCGCCTAAAAAAGCGAGAAAAGAGAGAGGATTAGCCACGGCCAGACTGCCAGAGTGAGTCCGGATGGGATGGATAATTGGATAATGTGTGCGTCATTTGCATTTGACATACGTAAGGATGTCTAAACTAATGTAAACAATAAGTTTTTAAGAGGGACTAAGATTTGACATTGCCGGCTGCTTCCGCGGCGCGCGTTAGGAATCATGCATGCCTCGGGAGATCTCACCGTATTCACGCACGCTTCCAGGTTCGTACGTTCCTTCCCAAACCACTGGTTAAAACAAATCTACGTGTTGCGTCGTACCATCCATAATGCCACAGACTCAAATCCTCCGTTCGCCTACAACATCACTGTACACACCGGTGCACGGTACATGCATCAGGCAGGTATCACGACAAGCAAATACCTATCAAGGCGTCGCTCTCCAGCTGCCTACAAGTCCAGTACGTGGTACGGTGGCAGTGGCAGCACCACTCACGACTCATGGTCGCTCCGTCGCTCTGCGTTGCTCTGTCGCGACTCGCGACAACCATGCACCAAACGAAACGCTCGCTCACGACGGCACCGCACCGCACCGCACCGCACCGCACCGCACCGCGCCACGCCACGAGACGCGACGCGACGAAAGAGGTCGCGATGAGTCTCACACGCCCCGTGCCCGTGGCCCGTGCGTTGCTCCGGGCCCGGCCGCGTGGTGGCGCAAGTTGCATGCGCGCGAGCATGCTGCAGCTGCATGCAGGACGCGCGGTCGCGGCGTCGGAAAGTTCTTCGCCTCTTCTCGTTCCCGTCTCGCGCTGGCTGCCGCCTACCATACGGCCTATCGTGTCGTGGTCGTCAGCTCGTGGCTCGTGCACATATCGTATCAGGAAAATGAGAGGTCCTTGTCACTGCCACGCGCGGCGCTTTCTCTGCTTTAGATCTTGCTCTCGCCTGCTTCCGCGCTGTTGTGCTGCGCTTCGTGCCCAGCGCTGCGGCCACGGGGTTGGACTTGTCCACAGCCGTTTGTACCTAATTTTTGCTTGTCGTCTTCGGTGAGCGCGCGGTGACTCGGACAGCTAGCTAATTGAGCTCTTTCTGCTAACGGAAAAAACTAACTCTGGTACCTAATTAATTAAGCTGCTGGTGTGCGCTTCGTGATTTCGTATCCCTCGACCAGTAAGTTGAATTAAATAGGTAGACTGTTCTGACAAGCATAAGGGTATGTATAACGATACGAGCGATGCAAACTGTCTAGTAAACTGGTGACCAAGCTTCACAAAACCGTTTTCCTACCGAATAAAAATCAAATCAAATTAAATTACCATGTTTTGCCATAAAAAAACAACCCATAGTACTCACTAAAAGAATTGAAAAATGCTAAACTCTATTACAGATAAACACAACTGAATATTTTCAAAATTCACAAATCAAAATAGGCACCACTTTAAAAGTATTATTTGGTGTAAAAAAATCTCTGACTCACCCGCCGGCCGCCACGTATTTTCCCCCTTCCTTCTCACACTCGAACTCAGAATGTGAGTTAGGACTTGGGCCGGATTTTTTTAGGCCGGCCTAAAGCATGTAGATCCGGCCCACGCAAAGCACGGCCGGAGTCGAACACTCCCCTCTCCCTAATCCCTATATATACCAACCCTACCAGCGCACCTCCTCTATTGCACTCGACTCTTCTCTCCTCTGCTCCGACCAATGGCTCTCGTCCGCCAGCGCCGCCACCTAACCCACCTCACACTCCCGCTCGACCACGTCGCCCTCCGACCGCCGCCGCCGCCGCCGCTGCCGCCACAGCAGACGGCAGTCGCGCCGTCCACTTCGTCTGATGTTCGCCTCTCGGACTTCGAGAGGATCTCAGTCCTCGGCCACGGCAACGGCGGGACCGTATACAAGGCGCGCCACCGCCGGGGGTGCCCCGCGCAGCCGCTCGCGCTCAAGATGTTCGCCGTTGGTGACGCCTCCGCTGCCCGCGAGGCCGAGATACTCAAGCTTGCGGCGGACGTCCCGCACGTCGTGCGACTCCACGCGGTGGTCCCGTCGGCTGCGGGTGGGACGGAGGAGCCCGCCGCGCTGGCGCTCGAGCTCATGCCTGGGGGATCCCTCACCGGGCTGCTCGGACGCCTCGGCCGCCCGATGGGGGAGCGCGCCATCGCCGCCGTGGCGAGGCAGACGCTTCTCGGGCTCGACTCTCTGCACGCGCTGCGCATCGTGCACCGAGACCTCAAGCCGTCGAACCTGCTTGTCGGCGCCAACGGCGAGGTCAAGATTGCCGATTTCGGCTCGGGAAAGATCCTCCGGCGGCGGCTCGACCCATGCGCATCCTACGTCGGAACGGCGGCCTACATGTCCCCGGAGAGGTTTGACCCGGAGGCAAACTCCGGCGACTACGACCCGTACGCCGCCGACGTATGGAGCCTCGGGGTGGTGATCCTTGAACTGTACCTGGGCCACTTTCCGCTTCTCCCCGTGGGGCAGCGGCCGGACTGGGCGGCGCTCATGTGCGCCATATGCTTCGGCGAGGCGCCGGAGATACCGGCCGCGGCGTCGGTGGAGTTCCGGAACTTCGTTGCGCGGTGCCTCGAGAAGAAGGCAGGGCGACGCGCGTCAGTCGCCGAGCTGCTCCAACACCCGTTCGTCGATGAGCGGGACGCCGCCGAGGCGCAGCGCTCCCTCGCCGCGCTCGTCGCCGATGCGGAGCAGAGCGGCGATCTATAGCCAATCCACCCGCCGGTCAATTAACTCTGGAGATTTAGGAACCAATCAGAGATGACGTGTACATAAGCTCTGCCACGTGGACGAATAACCTGTACCGTGTGGTATTTCTTTTCTTTTCACATTTTGCCATGATTTGTTCGTTTTTCATTTCGTTCTTGACAAATTATAAGGCACAATTTTGTGAAATCGTCATGACAAGCTAAAGAGTTTAAGATTTTTGTAGCTAATCGTCTAGTGATCAAGTGATGCTTGGTAGAAATCCTCCAGCTACATGAAACAAATTAAACAAGAAACATTACTTTTCAGAGGAAACTTGACTGTATGAATTATGAAATATAGATTTAGTTGAAATACAGTGACCTTCAAACAGGTACCCCGTAACCAAAGTCATAAAAACATTTACATATAAGAGATTGATCTTTTTTCCCTGTTTAATTAAAAAGAAGCCTCTGCAGGAGTTTCTGGATTCATGTGGTGACTCATTGGATTGCTTGGATCATCGTCGAGTGATTGCTTGGATCAGCAGGCAGCAGCGTGATCGAACAGACGACGAAATGAACAAACCGGTTTGCAAAACCTAACCCAGCCTGCTGCAGCGCTGCTGTTTGAGAACGTAGATGCAACCACTGGTCGAAAAAGGACGACATGTTTTCATTTCGGAGTCATTTGTAGTCTGTACAAAGGTACATATACTTATTTCATTAGGTAGTGAGTAGTGAGCAGCATCAGCATAAACAAACGTGCAACCTGCAACACATTGTACATGTGTGGCAACGACGCACCATCTTTTCCATTAGATCCATATATATAACACGTGTAATAAGAGCGTCGCATTTGCATTCCTTTCTTTTGGAGATGGCATGTACATTCCACTCACTACTACAGAAGCCAAATAGAGCGGCCGGTGAACCCAGAAAAAAAAACCTCATACCATATCTCAAGTACAAAGCTGAAAGCTGTACCGAATCCATCCCCTCCTGTTGTTGCATGCAGCATATTCCTGATTGCTTTCGAGTAGAAGGCCACCGAAAAAGATTTCCAACTTTGAAGACGACGACGTGTATTACCATCAGTCACGCTCTGCGTCTGCATCCGCTGCTTGGATAGATGCGGCCGCAAAACGAAAACGAGCAACGGTAGGGGGGATTGATTGTCAACGGTGCGTATGTATGCAGCGCTGCAGATTGGATGGATGGGGCAGGTGCCAAAAGGTCGCCGTTTTGTCAAGGGGGAGCATTTATGGCGGTAAGCACAGCACAGGTGTGGCAGATAATGCATTGTTGCGTTGCGTCAAGTGAAGGGACTTTCAATTTTACTATCCTGTGCTCATCCGTGAGAATTGTAGCGGGGTGCTGTTCCACATTCCACAGAACTCGGCCTGTTGTCAGTTGGTCAGGTTAGACGGTAGCATTCCTTCGGTTATATAGCGCTCACCTGATATGATCTGCATCATCGAGGGCATTTTTGTTCGACTGAAGCGGCTGTCTCCTCATAGGTATTAATATACAGGGATCCCCTTAAGCTTTACTAGTTTAAGAATCGTCGAAGCACGCATTCCTACTATTCTAGTCCATTTCCACGGAACGTGATCGTGTGTGAGAAGATGAAAAAAAAATTGCGCATCCAGGGAATCGAACCCTGGTCAGTACCGTGGGAGGGTACTATGATACCACTACACCAGATGCGCTTCGAATTTGGATGTCTCCTTTATTTGTTTTATCCTAGTTTAGCTTCGTATACTGCAGAAATGCACACTATGGTCACTTTCGCGAATACAAAAAATTGTACTCCGTTACCACATGCATAATACTGCAGAAAATCGTGGTCGGCGGCAAAGTCCGTGATACGGACGCAAATGTACAAAAGTGCTCATAACTTATAAAACGATCAACAGTATATACACCAAATGAATTCGATGCTAGCTGCCACTGCTAATGTTGGACAATGAGCGTTGGGAAAACAAGCCCCCTGTCCTAATTAATGCCTTGAACAGTATATACACCAAATGAATTCGATTCTAGTTACGGTCTTCTCTTCTGTATTAGATTAGTATAATACATCGGTACACCCGGAGCACACCAACCATTTCCGGAATGCCAATGGCGCCTACCTGCTCATCTCACCACGCGACCTGAGGTTGGCCACCAAAATCCTGCAAATGTCGAAGCTGGATCAGTCATAGAACAGACATTAGCTTTGCAAAGAACAATGATTGCTTTTGGACCTTTGAGGGGGATTATATAAAAAACATGGCCAATTTTCATGTTTCCTCTCTTGCATTTTCAACAAAGGAATGGCCGCTGGCATTTTCTTATGATTAGTCAAGCTTATTTAGTCTGCATTGAGCTAAGGCCATTGATTTTAAAATGCCTTCGATAGCAATTTCTATTCAGAGGCTATTGCAGGGTATAAATATGCGCTCTCTAGTCCTGCCCTCGGTCCTGCCCTCGGTGAAAGCAAGAAACACTGCCATGAAATTCCTAAAGAAACGAGGCATATTGCTATTATAGAGGGATTAACAGGATACTGATGCTTTCTGTTTGGTTTTGCACATGGAAAATTCAGCATACAAAGCAGATAGGAACAGTTCATGTTAAAACTGGATCTGTACCCACCTAATATTACTGACCAACGTTCTCCTGGACCACAAATCAAACTTCGGTTATGACATCAGCTGATGAAATAAGAAGAAAAAAGTCAGGCATGTGTAAAACTACCGCACTACTGCACTACTGCAGAGTGAATACCAGAATAAGATATGATCAAACAAAATATATGATGACATGCCATAATCAATGTGACTGGTGCAGCATAGACACATAATCTTGAACTAGAGGTCTGGCCGTGATCAAACTTAGCCAGTAAAAGAAACATTAGTCATCAATCACTGATCTCGTGACAAAGGATTGAGCATGCAACTATGGAGCTTTGATCAAGAAGAATGTGTGCAGTCTTTGTCTAATCCTATCACAATCGAGCAAATAAAGTTGACCTGTAGCTGATCGCATGAAGTACAATATTTGGTATTTGACACAATTACACAAAACATGCACATCAAAAATCCACACCTACTGACCTACCTAAAATGACACCAAGCTTGTTTTTTACAATTAATGAATAAGCAATTAGTGATTACCATATTGAAGATTATTGCAGTTATATTGTGCTTCCATCACAGTCCTGCTCTAGCTGTGGAAAATCATAATCATGAATACTTAAAGGAGGGTCTGCTTGACCATCATTCTCAGATGGTCGAAGTATGGAATCTAGGTTATCATCAAACAGCAGCTGCATGTCATTATCATCCCATTCATGTAGAGTAGAATTGTCAGTGAAAGGATCCCCATATGAACCGAGAGTATCACCATTGTTTGACGTTGTTTGCATGTCCATGGGTGTGGTAACAGCAGGACATGGAACTGGTTGTGTGTTGGCCAAACAAATAGCCCCATCCACTTGATTAACTTGACTAGATGTTTCCGGGACAGGAGGCAGATACTCGACAATTTGTGGCCCTCGACCAGAAGTGTCCTCATCAGTTACAGGGCCCTGCTCAAGGGCATGAAACCTCCTTTTCTTCCTTCCATCGGCATTCCACCAGTTGGTTCTGCGCTGTTGTTGCTGCTGCAGAAGCTGATTGAGAAAACTAGGATTCTGGACACCAATTGCTAGAAGTGCCATCATCTGCTGCTGATTCTGTTCCATTACTTGAAGCTGTTCAATTAAATTATGCACTTCAAGGTTAGATGTTTGCTGGTAGTTCCTGAGATCTACAAGCTTCTGCATGAGAAGAGCTTTGTCCCTCTTAAGCGTTTCAACCTCTTTTTCAAGGCCACCATATTTCCCAATTTCAATATTTTCAGTACCAGGTGCAGTTTTGGCAGGTGCCTTCTGCAGCTCGCTAGGTGCTTCCTGGGAAGATTTTTTCTTTCTCCTGATGGTCTTCAGAAGATGTTTCTGGCCCATAATAAAGCCTTCATTGGCCCACTCCCATCTATCAGGATGAACTTTACGAAATCCCTGATTATGAAAGGGAAGCATGAGTAAGTTGACCTAATATAAATTTAAGAATGCTCCACAAAGATATGCAACACAGAAAACATCAAAGGGCACAGGTGAAGTGATGCTTCTAGTGATCCCATTACAGTTTTCACGCTTCATGCACACGTTTTACTAAGTATATGAAGCCAACAGAAACAAACAGATTGTCACAAAAAAGTAAGAAATGCAAGGAAGCTACCCACTTATCCGGTGAACAAACGTCAGCGATTTTTCATATTAAGTAAATGGACATGAGAGAATTAGCATCTTATGGTTAGAGTGGGAAACAAACAAATCTCTCAGTACAACCATCCAGTGATTTATCTCAAAACAAGGATAATGATTTGCGAACAGCACGACATTCAGTCTCCATATGATTCAGTAAAAGATTAGAGCAAACTAGTGATCTTATCTTTCATAAAACAACTTTGAATGGGAAAAGTAAGTTCCAAGGCAAACAAAACAATGACACAAGGGAAATGACACGGAACAACAAGTAGCAGTACAATGTCAGCAAACCAATCACACATTTATTGCAGCAAAAGTGTTAAACAATACTCAAGATATTCTTCTGAAACAGCAAGAGGCCAGGATGCTAGGCCTGACGTCATGCTCCCAAGCAATGAAGTTCAATAGAAAATAAATATGGGAGGGGTTCAGATGATGATATGCATCCTTCCACTGGTAACTAAAACTGATGAAAATTGAGAATGACATGTGCTGCTACCTTTCATACAATCAAATTCGCAAATACAAACAAAAGTAATGTGGAAATACATAGAACATTTAAGTTCAAATGATTTTGATCCCCAACAACATGTTTTATGAAGTACCCGATGAACAGAAGACTCCACATAAACCACTTATCTTTTCAAGTAGAAGAAATGTATCAAAATCTAGAGACAAAGAGGACCTGAAGTTTTGAAACAAGGTGAAGTGATTGTAAATCCACAAGACCACAACTCATACCAATTGACTTAGGCCCAATCCCTGAACAGCCACTATGGACATAAAGGATTCAAGTTTTAAGACTCAACATCTAAAAAAAAGTTGAACCCAAAAGGCACGATATAGAACCCAACAAAGTAACATCGTATGAAAATGATATCAAACGAAAATGATCACTCAATCATATAAGCTACATCGCAAGCTACAGCAAATCGACAATTCCAAACCAGATTGGTACCTACCGTATTTAATTAAGAACAAATATAACAGAACCTAGCCTTCACTAGCAATTTCACCTAATCCACTTGAAATCACACCGAATTCGCGCATGGGGAACAAAAATCTGTACACATGGAAGGAATCTCACATAGGTATTGAGTTGGCGTATGAAGCTGGTGAAATTGCTGTGCTTGAAGTGGCGGTGAAGATCGCGCTCGAACGCGTGCGAGTTCCAGATCACGAAGCTGCCGCCGCCTCCGCCCCACGAGATAACGTCGTCGGTCGCGGGGTCCGAGACCATGTCGTACACCTTCGTCAGGAACGGCGCCACCTCCGATGGCTTCGGCACCACCGGCCCGTTCCCCGTCGAGGCGCCCGCATCACCGGAGACCTCGCCGCCGTCGACCGGATCGAGAACGTGGGCTGCGGCAGCGGCAGCGGCCGGCGACTTGTTCTTAGAGCCCATGGAGTGGCACAAACCCAAGCCTCGCCGAGGCTCCCAGATTGAGGCGGCGACGGCGCGAGACGAGACGAATGCGAGAGGGGATAAGAGAAAATTGTATGAGAACAAAATGTCGGACAAGAGGATACTTGTACCGGAGAGACTGAGACCACGAAAGGCGCGTGGCCCGGAGAATACTTTATGCGATCGCGCCACCTCACTGCCTACGTGTTCCTTCCGATCTGAATGACAGGTGGGACCGAATATATCGGTCCGGGCAAGCGGCGGGCCGGGCACGATCATTTTTTACGGAGTCCCAAACCCCAAATACAGAAGCTGACGAGTGCGGCCCACAGGCCACATGCGGCCCCACATGTCGGGAGGTAAGGGGATCGACACGTCATCGCTGCCGTTTGGACTTTGGAGGCAGCGGAGTCCAGCTGTCGTCGATCGGTCGGTTCGTCGCAACTTCCGGTACGGACAACGGTCTACGGACGCGCTTTGTCGCTTCCTCTCTCCGTCGGGTCCCACCTGTCAGTGAACAATCCAGCGCCGCGTCGTCGCGTTCTCGTTTTGACCCAACGAATAGATTGTTTTAATAAGTATGTGTTTGGTTGCACGGTAGAATAGGATAAAATAAAAAGTGTATGCTACTTAAGTGTTTGGCTAGTCTATAAAATAAAATGAAGTGACTTTTATAGTATAATATTAACCTATACGTGAAATGAATGTGAGTTAGTTGACACTAAATCTAATTAGAACTTTGATGTTGAGCATATTCAGGCGGAAATTGAATGATTTTATTACAATTTTTAAAGATAGTGTTGACATAAAGGATTACGTCTATATGGTTAAATAGCCTTCAAGTGTTAGCTAAGAGACAAAGCGAACTTCACACTGGTTCAGACCTCCATAAAAGATAATAACTTTATGTCCAATTCGCCTATATTTTTAGGCCGGGTTCTGAGTCTCTTTTATAGTATAAAGGACAATTATTTATATGCAAAAATGCAACAAAAAAATATTTTATCTAGTGATAACAGACATTATGGATTCTGTACAAGAGACTCTATAGGAACAAAATAGTAAATCTAAATGTGAACATAGCTGAAAAGCAAAACGTTTTGTCGTATATTGTGTCGCTGGAAGGGGGAGTGATTCTTTGAGATCTTTCGGTCATCATAAAGGCTTCAGAACACCTTCATAGCATATCTAGAATCTTTGATACCGAGACACCGTACCAACCCCTTCTAAATATCCTTTGAAGTGGTTCATTTTAATTATAGAGTGATGAGATTATTTTTCCCCAAAAATGATTTTATTTTAATTTTTAGAGATAAGATAATTTTATTCCACGGCACTACAGTCAACCATCATCCACCAACCAATTAATTTTTTTTCAAAAAATAGGATGAAACCATTTTTATTTCACTCTGTACTCTAAAAAACTAAGCATTGCGAAACTCATCCATTTCACTTGGGATGTGAGTATGACAACGAACCTAATACCCTAAATTAGGATAAAAATCATCATACTATAGAAAAACTAGAATGAAATTATTCCATCCTTAAAAACTGCATAAAACTATCTTTTTCCGTAGTGCTCTCCAACTTGGGCGTGTTGTTTTTCTCCTGCTGAATTCTGACCTGGTCGTACTACTACCGTACGTACTAACTACTAGATAGTGTAATTAGATAAAAGTTTTGCTCCGGTTCGTCAAAGTTCGATTAAATTACATGATTCAGTAAACGTCACAGAGTGGGCACATTATCAGATAGTGGGTTTATATTTTACTATCTGTCTATAAGTCTAGAACATGCATGTGATCCAAATAACAACTAGATTACTTATTATATTAGAGAAAGCAACTTATTTTTGGTGGTTTATGAGTTGAACAAAGGGAACATACTTACATCCATCATCGTCTGAAAGCCATCTCAATGCTGGTGATGAAGTTCCTGAATCTGAAACAGCATTTGAACAGATATAATATTCATTGCAACCAGAGAATCGATTTGCTGAAAAAAGACATTAGTAAAATATACTGGGCAAGGACAACAACATGAAAGCCACAAGGAACGGTCAGTTAAACTGTCCAAAATAAGTTGTTAAATAAATAAGAATTCCTTGTTACAATTCAGAATGATATTTGAACGACGTTAGTGAGATTTTTGACCCATCACGGCAGTTTGCCCAACGGGCCATAATAGAATCTAGGGCTCTACGGCCCAGCTGCAGCCCATGCTGTTGTCCATGGGAATAGGTCAATAGGAATATAGGATGATGGCCATGGCGATGCTCGTATGCTACGAGTCCATCGGTCACCAGCAAGAAGATAAGTACGATGAATGCTTGATTACTCCGTAAGCAAAGATCCAGATGGATTGGTTATTTTATCTACTTTCCTCCCGTCCTTGGGAGCAGAAGAACATGCAGGGCACATCAGCACGTGACACCTCTACTAAACTAATCCTAAACGTCTAAACCATATCTCGTACAGACGTGCCTGGAAATGAAGAGAGAGGGAGCATCTCGCAAGTTGCATCGTCCCTGCTCATGAAGTAGTATGGATAACGTAGATGCCATTTTTATTTCTTCACCGGATCATGCATGCGCCATGCGCCCTGCGGTTCGTCTCTGTTTCAGTCATGCCGGGATGCATGACGAAGTTGTCTCGAGCTCTCGGGATTGCATGATGGTGGTTTGGTCTGTCACTCTGTCTCATTACTCCCCTCCTTGTCCACCTGGTACTACTGGTACGAAGGCTGGAGAGTGGAGAAGACGACGACGCAGTTGCGCTTGCGCCACTCCATGTACGCGACTACGTGGCGGGAGCTGAGTGGGTCACCTGGCCGGCCGCCGGCCATTGGACGACGTACCGGCAGCTCGTCCCGGCGTGCCTACTACTTGGCCAAAACACCGAGCTTAAGATGGATGCCGTCGCTTTTTGCTGCTTTTGCTGTTGCATATTCCTGCATACGATCTCATTCCCGGTTTCTTTTTACATGCTTTGTTTGTTTCCCTTGCATTTAGCTGAATAATGGACTGTGTCCCACGCAGTTAAGCTCATGCATGCTGGTGATGCGAGCTGAGCATTTTCTGTTGAGTTTTGTTCGCCACTACGGTGAGCAGAACGCGTCTTGCGGCATGCCCAGTGTGGCGGCCGGACATGCCGGTGAAAGTTGTTTGCTTAACTCTTTATTAGCAATGAAAACAATGAGAAAAGCTGCTGGCTCTTCGCAGCAAACTGCCTTGTGTTCACCTTCACCTACGTTCGGTTTACAACACTTGGTATCAAAGAAACCTGGGAGATGTCACGCCGCTCCGGCAAGATGCCCGCCGGCCACTCCGGCCGATCGCCCGACGACTTCACCGGCGGATCTCCTTCTGGCGATCGCGGGCAGCGTCCTTTCTCGTTGTCTCCTCCACCTCGCCGTCCACGCCAACTCTTCCGCGAGCGCGTGGTTGAGAAGTCTGGGTCGAGTATTGTCTACCCCACCCTCACCCGCTCGAATTACACGGAGTGGTCGCTGGTGATGAAGGTAAATCTCCAGGCAGCCGGACTCTGGGATGTCATCGAATTCGGCGAGGGCGACTATCGTGATGACCGGAGTGCACTCGCTGCAATCCTTCGTGCAGTGCCTCAGGAAATGCAAGCGGGCCTTGCAGTCAAGGCCACTGCTCATGAGGCGTGGGGGGCAATCTGAAGCATTCGTCTTGGAGCCGATCGAGTCAAGGAAGCTAATGCAGAGCGGCTTCGCCAGGACTTCAGTGAACTCTCCTTCAAGTCCGGCGAGACGGTCGAAGAGTTCTCACTCCGGCTGACCACCGTAGCGAGCCAACTTCGAGCGCTGGGGGACAACGTCACTGAAAAGGAAGTGGTGAAGAAACTCCTTCGTGTTGTCCCTGATAACCTCGAACAGGTGGCCATATCCATGGAGACCATGCTCAACCTCGACACCATGTCGATTGAGGAGGCTGTAGGGCATCTCCGCGTCGTCGAGCGGAGGAAGAAGAAGTCTCCGGCAAAGGAGACCGGGGGCCGGTTACTCCTTACTGAGGAGGAGTGGCTTGCACGCATGAAGGCGCGCGAAGGATCAAGCTCCAATACTGGTGCTCGCGTCGGGGGTGGAAACAACGGCAACAAGTCTGGCGGCAAGTTCTCTGGCGGGAAGCCGAATGCAGGAGATGACAAGAAGAGCGCAGCTGGCCGTGATGATATCTGCGGCTACTGTGGCAAAAAGGGCCATTGGGCTCGAGAGTGTCGCAAGAAGAAGAGAGATCAGGAGGCCCAAGCGCACCTGACTAAAGGGGAAGAAGGAGAGGAGCAGAATCTACTCTTAGCGCACACTGTTGCTCCCAACAGTACTCACCCGACGTCCCCCACGCCGCGTCGAAGTCTGCAAATCACTGAGCAGCAGGTCTTCACCAACATTGCGCCATCGGAGGATGAGGAGGAGGAGCAATGGGTCCTGGACACGGGTGCTACCAATCATATGACCGGCATCAAGCGATTCTTCACCGAGCTGGACACTGAGATCTCCGGGCAAGTGAAGTTCGGAGACGGTTCTGCCACCCAAATTGAAGGTCGTGGAAGCATTTTGCTCCTCTGCAAAAATGGTGAGCACCGCACCCTTACTGGAGTATTTTACATTCCACGATTGAAGACAGGTATCCTAAGTCTGGGACAGCTAGATGAAAATGGTTGTCGAGTGACCATTTATGGGGATGTACTGAGGATTCTTGATCAAAACGGTCATCCCCTCGCCAAGGTCACTCGCTCTGCCTCACGCCTCTACTACCTGAAGCTGCACGTGGCTCAACCGGTCTGCCTTTCAGCCCGGGCGACAGAAGAAGCTTGGCGTTGGCATGCTCGGTTCGGGCATCTGAATTTTGGCTCTTTGAGGAAGCTGGTGACAAGCAAGATGGTGCGAGGATTACCTCTTCTGGACCAGGTTGATCAGGTGTGTGACGGGTGCATGATTGGAAAGCAGAAGCGTGCATCCTTCTCCAAGCAAGCAAGGTGGCGAGCTGAATCCGTCCTGGAACTCGTACATGGTGACTTATGTGGACCTGTGACTCCAGCGACACCCAGCGGCAAGAGGTATTTCCTGCTTCTAGTTGACGATATGTCTCGATACATGTGGTTACGCTTGCTGTCCAGCAAGGATGAAGCTCCAACAGAGATCAAGAGGTTTCAAGCTTTGGTGGAAGTCGAGTCTGGGAAGAAACTCAAGGTTCTGAGAACAGACCGTGGGGGGAGTTTACTTCTATGGAATTTGGGGAGTATTGCGCTGAACAAGGTGTGCAGCGACACCTTACTGCTCCCTACTCGCCCCAGCAGTAGAGGTGGCCAAATGGGCCGTGCCTGGTGGGCGGCACTAGGCCCGGCACGAAAAAGCCCGGCACTAGCACGGCCCGGCACTATGGGCTTAGTGCTAGTGCCGGCCCGGCACGAGGGGTCGGGCAGTGCTTGGGCCGGCACCTCGGCCCATAGTGCCGGCCCGGCCCGGCACGATATTTGGATAGTGCCGGGACCGGCCCGACACCTCTTTAACCCCAGCCGTTCGATCTTGTAGAAGCCTTCTCAGCCGTTGGATTCGTCTAAACCCTAGTATAAAAGCCGCAGCCAGCCCAGGGTTGCGAACCCTAATTCATTTCCCCCCAGCTCCCCCTCGCTTCCTCCGCCGCTTCTCGGTTCTCGCCCCCTCGCTTCCCTCGCCGGCTCGCCGCTTAGTCTCCTCGACTCCTCCGCTCCAGGCCTCCAGCGCACCTTGCCTCCTAGTTCCTCGCCTCCTCGGTCATCCTCTCCGTCTCCGGCTGGCGACTGGTCATCCTCGTCAATCTTCATCCTCTCCGTCTCCAACTCTCCGCCAGTCCGCCTCTCCGGTACCGCTCTAAGCCTCTGACCCGCTCCCCTCCTCTGCTCCCTCTCGGTTCTCTCTCGCTATCTTTTGCACTGTTGTTCGATCTGCGTTGGTGCCGACGTGCCGTGGTGGTCGTCCTCTCCTCCGGGCTCCGGCTATTGCGGCAGCATCTAGGTAATAACACTAGTGCTCCTGTACTGTATGTTCTAGATCTATCATTTTTGTACTGTGCCTATTCTGTTACTTTACTTGATGTGTTCATATCTGGTGTGTACTGTCTACTGTGCTCCTGTATGTTCAGTGCTTCTGTATGTTCTAGATCTATCATTTCTGTTACTTCTTGATGTGTTCTGTGTGTAGACTTTTGTTACTTCTTGATGTTCATGTACATGTATATACTTCTGTCACTTATTGATGGGCTCATGTATGTTCTAGATCTGTCATTTTTGTTACTTCTTGATGTGTTCTAGATCTATCATTTCTGTATGTTTTCTGCTTTTCTTGTGTATGTTAATGCGCCTATTCTGTTACTTTACTTGATGTGTTCATATCTGGTGTGCACTGTGCTCCTGTATGTTCAATGCTCCTGTTACTTCTTGATGGGTTCTGTGTATATACTTCAGTTACTTCTTGATGTTCATGTACATGTATATACTTCTGTTACTTTTTGATGTTCATGTACATGTATATACTTCTGTTACTTATTGATGGGCTCCTGTATGTTCTAGATATGTCATTTCTGTTACTTCTTGATGTGTTTTATGTGTATATATCTGTTACTTCTTGAAGTTCATGTACATTAATATACTTCTGTTACTTCTTGATGGGTTCTGTGTGTATACTTCAGTTACTTCTTGATGTTCATGTACATGTATATGCTTCTGTTACTTATTGATGGGCTCCTTTATGTTCTAGATCTGTCATTTCTGTTACTTCTTGATGTGTTCAATCTGTATATATCTGTTACTTCTTGCAGTTCATGTACATTAATATACTTCTGTTACTTCTTGATGGGTTCTGTGTGTATACTTCAGTTACTTCTTGATGTTCATGTTCATGTACATGTATATACTTCTGTTACTTATTGATGGGCTCCTGTATGTTCTAGATCTGTCATTTCTGTTACTTCTTGATGTGTTCAATCTGTATATATCTGTTACTTCTTGCAGTTCATGTACATTAATATACTTCTGTTACTTCTTGATGGGTTCTGTTACTTCTGGTATGCCTTTCTCCTCTTCTACCCCCTCTACTATGTCCACAAGAACCTCTGCCACATCACTTTTGCATGCTGCAAGCAATCCTGTTGCTGGTACTGGTATAGGAACTGAACTTTCACATTATTTGGATAGTGATCTAGTTAGTCAACAATATGATGATAATTTCAATTGTTTGAACTGGTGGCAAGATCATAAAATGTCCTTTCCAGTTCTTTCTATCTTAGCTAGAGATATTCTAACTGTGTCTGTTTCTACTGTTTCATCTGAATCTGCATTTAGTCTTTGTGGTAGGGTCATAGAAGAGCGACGACGACGTTTAACTCTTGAAATGGTAGAAGTTCTTTCATGTATCAAGGATTGGGAAGCCTCTGAAAAGAGGATTCAAACATTGGCGGATGACAAGGCGGTGAAGGAACTTCAAATTCAATTTGATAATCTCTATCTTGATGTTGATGGTGATGACTGATGAGTTGTAAAAGTGTAATATGTGTTTGTGTAAACTTTGGCTATTGGCTGGGAGCCTCAAACTTGTAAACTTTGATACTGATACTGAAGTTTGTGAAATAATTTGATTGAGCTGGGCTGCACTCTTTTTCCCTATCTAGGGTTTCTCACGAGGTGTGAGTTTTACCTAGATAGGTTTTTAATGAGGCAGCCATTGCACCAGCTCAAACTTATTTAAAGTTGTGTTTGTTTCATTTCTGTTTTGCATGTTTTTTGAGTTGTTAATTGTACTGTGAAACATTAAATTCTGTTGTGATCTTTAATTCTCATGTGAAATGTTCTGAATTGTACATTTTTCAAAATTTTGTTATAAATTTTGCATTTTGAAGTTGGAAATCGTCTCAGATAGTCAGGTTGTCAATTTTGTTATGAAATTTTAAGAAGTCTGAATTTTTGTAAGATTAGTGCCTGGGCCGGCACTAGCCCATTGGGCCGATAGTGCCATAGTGCCGGCCCGGCACTATTAATTAGCCTTAGTGCCGTGCCTGGGCCACAACCTTGGCACGGCGGGCCGGCACGGCACGGCACGAATAAAGCATAGTGCCTTATCGGGCCGTGCCTAATCGGGCCGTGCCTATTCGTGCTAGTGCCGTGCTAGTGCCGGGTCGCCCATCTGGCCACCTATACCCAGCAGAATGGGGTAGTGGAGAGGAGAAACCAGAGCATCGTTGATATGGCTCGCTGTATGCTCAAGACAAAGAAGTTGTCGGGATACTTCTGGGGTGAAGCAGTTACAACAGCAGTGCACATACTCAATCGCTCTCCAACTCGTGTCGTGACAGGTATAACTCCCTACGAAGCATGGCATGGCAGAGCGCCATCGGTTCACTACCTTCGCACATTTGGGTGCATTGCCCATGTGAAGGACACACGCCCTGGTTTGAAGAAGCTTGATGACCGTAGCTTGAAGACAATTTTCGTGGGGTATGAAACGGGGAGCAAGGCATACCGATGCTTCAACCCCATAACCAGGCGTGTGATCGTCTCCCGCGATGTTGTGTTCGATGAAGCTGCAAGGTGGCGTTGGAGCGGCACCAACAGTGAACCAGAGGAGCTCGGAGAACCATTCACACTGGAATTCTCCACTGAGGTGGTACGTGATGGCCTTCCAGCTACACCGACTCCATCACCTTCTCCACCCCCTCTGTCTGAGGGGGAGCTAGCAGAACCAGAGGTTGAAGCTGGAGACAACTTGGATGTGGAGCACGACGACGCTCCTCTACGCCTTCGCACTTTGAATGACGTCCTGGGGGATGCACAAAATCCTGGCTACGCCAGGAGGGCACTCAACACTGAACTGAATTTCACCTCTGCAGATGAACCGAATTCATTCCAAGAGGCTGAACGTGAAGTGGCGTGGCGCCAAGCCATGCTGGAAGAGCTGAAGTCCATAGAGGAGAATGGAACCTGGGAGCTAACTTCACTTCCTGCAGGGAACCGAGCAATCGAATTGAAGTGGGTGTACAAAGTCAAGCGAGATGAATCTGGCAATGTCATCCGACACAAGGCACATCTAGTGGCAAAAGGGTATGTGCAACGTGCCAGCATCGACTTCGATGAGGTATTTGCTCCGGTTGCACGTTTGGAGTCTGTGAGGATGCTGATTGCACTAGCAGCCAGTGAAAACTGGATGGTTCACCATATGGACGTCAAGAGTGTGTTCTTGAATGGGGCACTCAAGGAAGAGGTATATGTTCATCAACCTCCTGGCTTCGTCGTTGCTGGCAAGGAAGATAAAGTACTGCGTTTGCACAAGGCGTTGTATGGGCTACGACAGGCACCCAGGGCCTGGAATGCTAAGCTTGACACCACACTGGTAGAGCTTGGTTTCCAGAGGAGCAGGTCAGAACATGGCATATACACTCGAAGCAGTGAAAGCGGACGGCTAATTGTGGGCGTCTACGTGGATGACCTCATCATCACTGGTACAAATGACAATGCAATTGTTGAGTTCAAAGGTGAGATGATGAAGCGGTTCCAGATGAGTGATCTCGGTTTATTGTCATATTATCTCGGTATTGAAGTGCAACAAACACCTGCTGGTATCTTCCTCTGCCAGACAGCGTATGCCGGCAAAATTCTGGAACACTGCGGTCTGTCTTCATGCAGCCCGAGTGCCTCTCCAATGGAACACAGGCTGAAATTGAGCAAGGAGGGAGCTGGTGAACCTGTGAACGCTACTGAGTACCGGAGCATGATTGGCGCTCTTCGCTATCTTCTCCACACCCGACCGGACCTTGCTTTTTCGGTGGGCTATCTAAGTCGCTTCATGGAAGCGCCATGTACTGATCACCTTGCCGCTGTAAAGCGAGTGTTGAGGTATGTGGCAGGAACTCAGAAACTTGGCTTACAATACTCCAGAAGCAAGGCGAGAGGACTGAAACTCGTTGGCTATAGTGATGCGGACATGGCAGGAGACATAGACACCAGGAAGAGTACCAGCGGAGTTATTTTCTTCCTCGGTGATAATCCCATTACTTGGCAGGCATCAAAACAGCGAGTGGTTGCTTTGTCATCCTGCGAAGCCGAGTATATTGCAGCGGCCGGAGCCGCATGTCAAGGTGTTTGGCTATCCAGACTTCTGACTGAAATGTTGGGGACGGAGGCTGGAGCACCAGAATTGAAAGTGGACAATCAGTCTGCCATCGCACTTAGCAAGAACCCTGTTTATCATGAACGAAGTAAGCATATCGATGTCCGATACCACTACCTTCGTGAATGTGTTGAAGAGGGTTTAATCAGCATTGGCTACACAAGAACTGATGAGCAGCTAGCAGACCTACTGACGAAGTCTCTTGGACGTGTTCGGTTCATGGAGCTACGCAACCAGATAGGCGTGAAGGCTGTGAATAATCGTATTCAGGACTAAGGGGGAGAATTGTTGCATATTCCTGCATACGATCTCATTCCCAGTTTCTTTTTACATGCTTTGTTTGTTTCCCTTGCATTTAGCTGAATAATGGACTGTGTCCCACGCAGTTAAGCTCATGCATGCTGGTGATGCGAGCTGAGCATTTTCTGTTGAGTTTTGTTCGCCACTACGGTGAGCAGAACGTGTCTTGCGGCATGCCCAGTGTGGCGGCCGGACATGCCGGTGAAAGTTGTTTGCTTAACTCTTTATTAGCAATGAAAACAATGAGAAAAGCTGCTGGCTCTTCGCAGCAAACTGCCTTGTGTTCACCTTCACCTACGTTCGGTTTACAACACTTGCTTCGTCATCTTGCATGATCAAGGGGGGAGAAACTTCAGGAAATCGTCCTTGGCGTAATCACGTTGTCACCATTCAGTTGGAGTATTTTGCAGAAAGCTAGATCCTGGCGCTGTATAGCAGAGGATAGATCAAAATGGTCCATGCTCTTGCTCATCTGTGTTCATCTGTATTTTCTTAGATTTGATCTAGCATTCTAGCTGCCGGCAACTTGCACCAGATACTGTACTTAATTATTCCACAGCTGATCGATGGGGCGGGCGTTGCTCTCACTCCCGTCCCATGTTCACTGAATCTTGCCAAGCTGACAGCAACAAAGCATCAACCATATTGTACATTTATTTGTCCCCGAGACGTAGCTTTATCTAATCACCAATCCTAGGAGAACACATTGGACTTAATGATAACCCCACGCGAAACTTCATTCACTAATGCTTTATATATTAACCCTGAAAAACACATTTTTGAACTGACGATTCTGATCAGGATCCAATCACTTCCGTATCAGTAAAGTCTTGGCTCCCACGAGCATTATTTGGACAATACTAATAAAAAGGAATGTGACATCGTACCGCTGAAAAGGATTAGTTTGGCCCCAGCAGAATGCAGCGTCCCATTTCTTTCTTGTGTGCGCGATTGAGGAGGAAAGGACCAAATTAATTGCCTGCTTGATGGGCCACAAATCATCCAAATCATTTATTACAGATACCCGCTGCACGGAATTATCAAAAGCAAAAGGCATCCATGTTGCGAAATGCGAATCGTTATCCAAAAGCGTTCGTCCTGTAAAGACTCTGCCGGTCGCCCGTGCCATGCATCCGTCTAAAACAGATCCAGTTCTACTATATTGTTTCTGTCGTTCTGAAGTCTGAACTCTTGTTTGGAATTCTCTACCAGGTAACAGTAGGCGGCAGCATTTGCTCCATTATATTGGATTGATGAGATCTGATGGTCTCAAACTTCGGCTCTTCTGGAAAGAAAAAGAGTCAAACGCTACGTAAAAGTCTCATCTTTTAATGGTTTGTTCGTACTTCTTACTTCGTACTCTTGCGCAACAAAAACTATAGTGTCACTCCATATCTATGAAGTCAGACGGAGTAGACAACGACAGGGTGCATGCAAAGACTATAAAAACAAACAAGATGGAGACCGATTCCAGTTTTCTCACGGCTCATGGGATTTTATTTTATTTTTGATCAGCCTGGCTTCCGTCCAAGATTGCTGGGGCAAGAGAAGTTCCATCCATCATGTCCTGTGACTGCGAGAGAGCAATGACCAGGTGAAGCAATGGCTAGACTATCCTTCAACCCTTGACAGCGAAGGTGCAGCCTTCTAGAAAAAAAATGGTAAAAACTTCTGGGCCAAACTACCATAGCAGTATAGCACACTGATCACTGATCAGTGTCCATTGCGTGCGGTACTGTGGCATGCTCGTGTTGCTTCCCCCCGCTACCACCCAGAGCGGAGCAAACTGTATGAACCAAGTTGCAACGACGCGACGTCTGCTCGCTATCGGAAGCAATTCTTTTATCTCATTGCTGACAAGCCAAGAATAAAATTTCTATCATTTTATTTTTAACATTTTTATCTTTATTATTATTATTTTATGATGAAGTTTTATGACAAGACTACTGGCCACCGCAGCTCAGCGGTTGCGTCCCTGGATGGCGTACGTGTGTAGCTCGTACGTACGTTTTGTTTCGCCGGCTGATCGGGTCAGCAAGTTGGTGGAAAACAAAAATGTAATCGTGGTCAGGCTGGCGCAGCGACAGCACAATCACCACGGCGCCCGTCGTGGCCGTGCAGTGCGGCCGCGGAATTTTTCGTCCCCGTTTCTCGCTTTCTCCTCCGGCTCCGGCGGGAGGGGAGGGGGGGCGGCGAGCACTGTGACTCCCGCGCGAGCCCGGCGCCCCACCAGAGGCCAGAGGCAACCGGACGGACGGTGCAGCGCCCGAGAAAAGAGGCAGGCGGCGAGCGACAAAACTACTGTGTACTGCCTGGGGCGGGAACCTTATCTTTGCGGTCCAGTTGACCCCGCAGGGTCACAGGCTCGCAGTCGCAGAGCAGCATACGGGCACTTGAGACAATTGACATCTCAGTCCTGTAGCATGCGTGGTACAGTAGAAAATTGTACGAGTACGGGAGCTCCTCCTTCACATCAGAGGTAGTAATAAATATGCTCCGTATGTGTGGTGTAATTTTATTCCGAACAAAACACAACATGTCAACACGGCTCCGATGAAAATTTAGATAAACCGAACCGAAACACCCCCGACCTTTTGACACACAAAAAATCTGGAGAAAGCAAGATCCAACCAGCATCGACGGCAGTGAGTGGAAACCCAATCAGATTCCCTCCCAACATCTATGACATTTACCACTGGTCACTGTCACTCTCTCTCCGCGAAAAACAAAGTCGCTGCTTCTATCTGAGCCACCCGTCATTTAAATCAACGGCCCTAGTGTTTGGTCCCACCTTCTTAACTAGTAGGAGTAATTATATTTGTTGATATTGTTCAGTAAAAAATCATCTTGTTTGTGAGCAAATCATCTGGTTTGTGAACAACTCTGTCGACTCCAGCAGGCGCATCAGCGGATTCATCACGCAAACCTCACCAACCACCAACAGGGTCAGAGCCATGTAGGTGGAACTAGATCATATACAGTACAAGCTGCTGGATGGAAGATGGGTGGCTCAGATGGAAGCAATGCAAGAACGGCAAACTTTGCATTTGGACCCCACCACTTGTCACTTGTCAAGCTCGTTCCGCCGGCAATCGCCACACCGGTCACCGGAGTCGCCGCCGCGGTCCGCGGACGTACCCCGCCGCGCCACGTCGCCCCGTCGCTGCTACTCGCCGCACGGACGCCGCCTCCCCGCTCGCCACGTGTACCGCCCACGCTCGCCGGCACGGCCTCTCTGCCGCTCGCTTCACCGTCACAGGGGAGATGACCCTGGCGGCTCCGGGCAAATGAGATCTTTTGTTTATTTTCATTTTCATTTTCATTTTAATTTAATCACTTTGAGATTGCAAAAGAAGATGTCTTCTGGTTAATGGGCAGAAAAATCATTTTTCATGCAAATGCTAGGAGGCATCTCGTTTTGACTGACCGGGGAGAGGCTAAGAACAACCGAGATTCCCTGCCTACTAAAAACTAAAATTAGCGATTCTTTCGAGCTAAATTAGTAGTTCTTGCCTCGGTGGGAAGTGATGAGGATGGTGACTGCCACTGGCTTTGATGGATAGATCTCATCTGCCGGCTGCTTAAACCGGGAAGCAATATTCTCTCCTGGGGATTGCAGCCTGTATTTGGTTTTGATATGTGGGTGGAGTCAGTTCAGTTTACTATTCCTGCTGTTCACTTGTTTTACGCCGCACCATAATGTCCATTTTCATATGAGAAACTGCTGAGCTGATTTGACATCTCAACTTGCTCATGCTCGGTATTCGGCGCCTTGTATTTATGGTGTTTTTATTTTCAGATGGCCCACATGGTATACAGTTATGTACATGTATAAGTATAATCTGAGAATTCGATATTTTCTAACCAGCATAGAAAACACAAACTAATACTAACAATTTTCGCATCTTCCTCCGTTCTAAAAGGAGTCAACAATAGTATATCTGCAGTACAAATGTCCGCTAGTTGCATTGAAAGGCAAAAATTCCTGGGGAAGCAGTTCAGCTTCGGCCGGAAGCCAGCTACAGATAAAAATTCAGTGCAATTTGCAAATAAAACGATTGATTGATTGGAACGGCCACTAGTACATGTCTCCTCCGTAAATTCCTAGCCGATCAGTTTAATCTTTTCTTTGTGAGTCGTACACAGTTTAATCGGAAGCCGCGAGGCTGTGAGTGAGCGAGCGAACGTCTCGGGAGGAGGCTAGTGAAACACCAGCACCAAGCCACAGCTACCTAACCAAGCAGGAGCCTCCGATCCTCTCGATTTCCGAATAAGTTCGCGTCTTTTTTGTTCCTTTTCCTGTACTTCCCTTGCTTGCTCACCTTTGATCAATCAACCAGAAAAGAGAGGAAGGCAAAAAAAATTGCAGTCTCTATCACTCTCGTTGCTGTCCTATGCGACTCTTTTGTCCCCGGTCGTTTGATCTGTCCAAGGACATCGCCATGAGCCGATGAGGATGATGCCGGTGAGGTGAGTCTTCCGGCCTGTGTTTTTTGCTCCCTCATCATCGTCCCCTTCATCTGATATAACATGAGTAGCTCCAGCCTCGGCATCGTCTGGGCTCGGAGTAGCATCTTGTGTGAGTGTGAGACTCCGAGACTCTTTTCGGGTTTCTTTTTTCTTTGATCTTTTGTCGCACTTTTGTCTGATATTTTTGCTGCCTTCTTCTTCTTCTTCCCGGGTGGTAACTTGTTTGCAGGAGATCAAAGCAAGTTCATTTCTAGCTGAAAAAAGGTGGGATTTTTAGGGCAAAGACAGTGTCTGAGCTTAGCTTGACTGTGCCTCCCATGTCCTACCCCTACCTACCAAGTTAGAAGTTGAAAGAAGCACCACCAATTTGCAAGAGAAAGTTCTCCCTTGTATTAAAACCGCCACACACCACTACATCAGTTGAAGAGGAAAGACAAGGCACAGTGAGGATACAGATAGGTGGAACTTGGAAGTGAGGCTCGGCTCGTTGAATCCAGGTGTGCCACTGCCACCAGGGTTTGATTTATCGGTTTGAGAAATCCGATATATCCGATAAATCCGTATTACCGCTGACCCCCGAAATTTTTCCCTTACCGCTCAAAAATTTCGGAATTTTTGAATTTGGCCACAGCCCATTTGAAGCCCGACCAAAACCTAAACCTGGACTATTCTCCTCCCCTCCTCCCCAGTCCCCGCCGCCAGCGTCTCCCCGCCGCCGGCGCCTCCCCGCCGCCGACGCCTCCCGGCCGCCGGCCCGCCTCCCCGCCGCCGGCCCCTCCATTCCGGTCCCCGCACCCGCGCGCGCGCTCCCCGCCACCCGCGCGCGCGCTCCCCACCGCCGGCGCGCCCCACCGCCGGCGCTCCCCGCCGCCGGCGCCTCCCCGCTGCCTGCCGTCCCGCCTCCTCAGTCCGCTTCCCGCTGCGCCCCTGCTCAGTCCGCCGCCGGTGCTCCCCGTGAACCGCACGCGCGCTCCCTGCCGCCGGCGCTCCCTGCCGCCGGCCCGCCACCTCCCCGCCGCCGCCGCCTCCCCGCCACCTCCCCGCCGCCCCCGCCTCCCCGCCACCTCCCCGCCGCCCCCGCAGCCTCCCCGACGCCGCCGGCGCCGCCGGCGCCTGCCCGCCGGTGCCCTGCGCCCCTGCCCCTTGCTCCCTGCTTTGTTTTCCTTAGTTCTGATTTTTTTGCTTTGCTCCTGTGAACAATGTAAGAATCTTGGCTATTTATTTTGTTTAGTTTCGATTTTGTATGTTGTCATTCCATTAGTGAACATTTCTCTGGCCTCTTTCAGTGATGATGGTGACAGGAAGCGATGAAGATAATGTAGCGGGAGCATGTGCAGGTGCAGCCAATGCGGGACAATCAAATAAGGACAAAGGCAAGGGCACCATGACTGCTGGTCGGAGCACAATGACAGATACTAATGTTGAGGTGGTTTGCAAAAATGGTAAATAGACACACTTTGTTACTCTCACTTTGTTGCATGGATCATTATGCTTGTGAATTGTTTCCTATTTATTAATCTTTGTTTCATTTTAATGGAGTATGGAGTATGGCTGCTTTTATGATATTTTGTGAACAATGATAGCATGATGTGGTTGAAATGAGGATTGTATGGTGCGGTTTTTTCCATAATGTGTTTGCGATATTTTGTGAACAATGATGACATGATGTTTTTGATGTGGTTGAAACTTGAAATGACCATTGGGCCATTGTATGGTGATGTTTTTTGCATCATGTGTTTGTGTTATTTTGTAAACAATAATGATATGATGTTGTTGATGTGGTTGAAAATTGAAATGACCATTATGTGGTGATGTTTTTTATATGATGTACTTGTGATATTTTAGACAATATATTGAGTATGTGGCTTGTTATGGATATTTGTCTTGGAATGCATGATGATGAATCAATTGTATATATTATTGACTTGTGGCATGCGGTTTATGTTATGAATTGAGGATTTTTTCATGTTTTTTAATTTATTGTGGTTAGTTTTTGATGTTATATAGTTTAGAAATGGTTTGTTTTTATTTTTGTACAAATTGAGAGAAATTTTTTAAATTTTGTCCGAAATTTTTTTCCTATCTCCGATAGAATTCCGATATATCCGATATTCCCGTTTATCACTACACTCCGATATTTTTTTAAATATCGATAGGGTGAACCCTGACTGCCACTCCTCCCGAAAGGCCAAAACTACTGCGGCGAGTGCGGGCAACTTTTCTACAAGAAACAGTGAGGCAAAACACCGGTTCTGTTCTTGGCTAATTAATCCTCGAATCACAATTCCTGCGCTGTTTGGATTCAATTATTCGCCATTCTTGGATTCGCCAGCAAGAACTGTGCTCCCCCTACTAAAAGCGCAAATCTTTGATCCGAAACTCCACGCGAACCAGGCAGCCAAGCTCCGGCCATGATGTCTCGTTCATACTCCAATCTACTGGACCTGGCCACAGGCGCGGCGGACCAGGCGCCGGCGCCGGCCGCGCTCGGCGCGCTCCGGCGGCGGCTACCGCGCGTGGTGACCACGGCGGGGCTCATCGACGACTCCCCGCTGTCGCCCTCGACGCCGTCCCCGTCGCCGCGCCCGCGCACCATTGTGGTCGCCAACCATCTCCCTATCCGGGCTCACCGGCCGGCGTCGGCGTCAGAGCAGTGGACGTTCTCCTGGGATGAGGAGTCCCTCCTCCGCCACCTCCAGCACTCGTCGTCCTCTCCTCCCATGGAGTTCATCTACATCGGCTGCCTCCGCGACGACATCCCGCCGGGCGAGCAGGACGCCGTCGCGCAGGCGCTCCTCGAGTCCTACAACTGCGTGCCGGCGTTCCTGCCCTCCGACATCACCGCGCGCTACTACCATGGCTTCTGCAAGCAGCACCTGTGGCCGCTCTTCCATTACATGCTGCCGCTCTCTCCCGACCTCGGCGGCCGGTTCGACCGCTGGCTTTGGCAGGCGTACGTCTCGGCGAACAAGATCTTCGCCGACAAGGTGCTCGAAGTGATCAACCCGGACGACGACTTCGTGTGGGTGCACGACTACCACCTCATGGTGCTCCCAACCTTCCTGCGCAAGCGCTTCAACCGCATCAAGCTCGGCTTCTTCCTTCACTCGCCGTTCCCTTCGTCGGAGATCTACAAGACGCTCCCCGTGCGCGAGGAGCTGCTTCGTGCGCTGCTCAACTCCGATCTCATCGGCTTCCACACGTTCGACTACGCGCGCCATTTTCTGTCCTGCTGCGGCCGGATGCTCGGCCTCTCCTACGAGTCCAAGCGGGGGCACATCTGCTTGGAGTACTACGGCCGGACGGTGAGCATCAAGATCCTCCCGGTTGGGGTGAACATGAGTCAGCTCAAGACGGTGCTCGGGTTGCCGGAGACCGAGGAGAAAGTGGCTGAGCTGATGGCGACTTACTCGGGGAAGGGGAGGGTCGTCATGCTGGGCGTCGACGACATGGACATCTTCAAGGGGATTAGCCTCAAGCTGCTCGCCATGGAGGAGCTGCTGCGGCAGCACCCCGAGTGGCGTGGCAAGCTTGTCCTCGTGCAGGTCGCGAACCCGGCACGAGGCCGTGGCAAGGACGTCGACGAGGTGAAGGGGGAGACGTACGCCATGGTGCGGCGGATCAACGAGGCGTACGGCGCGCCAGGCTACGAGCCGGTGGTACTGATCGACGAGCCGCTGCAGTTCTACGAGCGCGTGGCGTACTACGTCGTCGCCGAGGTGTGCCTGGTGACCGCTGTACGGGATGGCATGAACCTGATCCCCTACGAGTACATCGTCTCCCGGCAAGGCAACGAGACTCTGGACAGGATACTGCAGCTGAGCAAGCCGAAGGAGAAGAAGAGCATGCTGGTGGTGTCCGAGTTCATCGGCTGCTCGCCGTCGCTGAGCGGCGCGGTCAGGGTGAACCCGTGGAACATCGAGGCCGTGGCCGACGCCATGGAGAGCGCCCTCGTGCTGCCGGAGAAGGAGAAGAAGATGCGCCACGACAAACACTACCGCTACGTGGAGACCCACGACGTCGGCTACTGGGCTACCAGCTTCCTGCAGGACCTCGAGAGGACTTGCAAGGATCACTCGCAGCGGCGGTGTTGGGGCATTGGCTTCGGCCTGCGGTTCAGGGTGGTCTCGCTTGACCTGAGCTTCAGGAAGCTCGCCATGGAGCACATTGTCATGGCTTACCGGAGGGCGAAGACGCGCGCCATCCTGCTCGACTACGACGGCACGCTGATGCCGCAGGCGATCAACAAGAGCCCGAGCACCAAATCGGTGGAGACACTGGCCAGCTTGTGCCGGGACAAGAAAAACAAGGTTTTCCTCTGCAGCGGGTTCGAACGGAGCACGCTCCATGACTGGTTCCCTTGTGACAACATTGGCCTCGCAGCTGAGCACGGATACTTCCTGAGGTATAATCTTATGGTTTGCTTTGCCTTTGCCCTTGTTCGTGTTCTTGAAATGTTAGCTCAAGAATCAACAAAGTTCATGGCAAGAATCAATTAAAAGATTAGTACATGATTAGGCTCTGCATCATTGTACCAAGTGAAACATGCTCTCACTGTCTCACTGTCTGCTGTTTCTACTGAAAAAAGGCCTACGAGGGATGCAGAATGGGAGACATCCATTCCCGCCGCGGACTTCAGCTGGAAGCAGATCGCGGAGCCGGTGATGTGCCTGTACAGGGAGACGACGGACGGTTCGATCATCGAGAACAGGGAGACGGTGCTCGTCTGGAACTACGAGGACGCAGACCCTGACTTCGGTTCATGCCAAGCCAAGGAGCTCGTCGACCACCTCGAGAGCGTGCTCGCCAACGAGCCCGTCTCGGTGAAGAGCACCATCCACTCCGTCGAAGTTAAGCCGCAGGTGAATCATCCTCCGTGGTGGTCGTTAGCTTCAAGCGCTATATATGGTTGTGGACGGTGGTTGATTCTTTTGCCGTGACAGGGCGTGAGCAAGGGTCAGGTGGCGCGGCGGCTGCTGGCGATCATGCAGGAGCGGGGCATGCCCACCGACTTCGTGCTGTGCATCGGGGACGACCGCTCCGACGAGGACATGTTCCAGCTGATCACCAGCGCCAACTGCGGCGACTCGCTGGCGGCCACGGCGGAGGTCTTCGCCTGCACCGTCGGCCGCAAGCCGAGCAAGGCAAAGTACTACCTGGACGACACGGCGGAGGTCGTCAGGCTGATGCAGGGCTTGGCCTCCGTCTCGGAGGAGCTGGCTCTAGCGGCGAACCCCTCGGAGAACGACGACTCCGAGGAGGCGTAGCGTGCGTGGCGTGGTGTCTGGCGCCATAATGCAAATTAAAGGAGTAGAGGTCGATCTCCCGGTTTGAGCGTTTGCTTGGTTGTTAGGTGTACGAGTTCCTATGATTTTTCAGGGTATTGTACCATCGGCGATGATTTGTAAGACCATGATTAGTGCCTCGCCGTCGCCGATGGGTTTGCATCCTAGTAAGAGTAATTACCATCTAGTAATGCTCGGGTTACTGCAGCAATAATGATATTTTCCTCCGAGCGCCTCTGGATCCCAAACTGTTGGGACAGTCTAGATCCATGATTTTGCCATGTCTTCTGGTGCTCGATGGATGATCATTCACTCCTCTTGGGCAATGCTGTTGTTAGACGAACAACTTGTCTGATTTCATTTCCGGTCCTTCGACTGACACTGAAATATGCAGGCTTGGTTGCATCTTGCATGAAAAGATTAGGACAGATGAGACGCTCTCTTTCATGTTAGAATCCAACCTACTGAAGTAGTTTGTTATAATATGCAACTTATATTATAATAATCTAATAAGCCAATGAAATATAGTTTTTCAAAACAATCAAATACATATTACACTTTGATAAAAAAATTCCCATTGACGTAATTCAAAACTACGCAACAAGCCATAGTGTTTAAAATCAGGTTGGAACTGTGCTCATTCTCCAGAAGATCTTAACGATGACTTAGGCTGAAGTGGTGAACTTAAACACCAAGGGATTTCAAGGTATTTATTCATTATTTCCTTGTTAATATAGAAATATTTTCCCTCAACAATTTCCTATGATTTTATACTCAAATCTTGATCCCTCCACATCCGAAAATGTCATTTTAAGTCTATTACGATCTTTTACTATCAACTCACAACTTAATTTTCTATATATTATGTCACAAGCTAAGTCAAACGGGGAAGCATGAGCTTGGAGAAAGTGACTGGAACATGCATAAAGCTAATAAATTGCTACCTACTCACGGCGATACACAAGGCACGCTGGTTTGACAATAGATTGCAAGGATAACAAAAATACGGAAGAACTAATATGAAGGAAAAAATGCAACAAAAAACAGAAAACTGTATACGCAAAAATGAACAAAAGAAAATGAGCTATGCCACATGGGACTAAATAATTCAAAATTCTTTAAACAGAACAACATTCTATAAACCAAGATTCGACATGTTGTCACATAAATTATTCCCTTTATAAACCAATTACAGAAGAAAAAAGAAGATGAAATGAAAAATAAGCCAACCGTTGTTCATCGATCTACTAAAATTGTTTCCGGTGATCACCCTGCATCAAAATAAACCCTGACATTAGAAAAAATGATGTTTCAGTTACAGTACAATTAAACAAAAATATGTACTCGCATATAAAAAGATAAAAGCACAGTCAGTGTAAGATCTCTATTAATGAATATAATACACAGTATACTTACTACTAGATGTGGTTAAATCAGCTTGCAAAATATGATGAATTTGGAAAAGGACAAAAAACTGAGTGTAAAATTACCATATCGAATAGATGGCATACATACACAATAAATAGAACACAATGCGGTGTTTCACATCCATAACAAGTGACAGAAGTTCTATAAATAGAGTGACCAAGGTGTTCATAGCTTGAAGTGTAACCAAGGTCTATTGCTACCCAAAAGTAACATCATGCATAATGTTAATTGGTGGAACTAGTCTAGTTAAATCAATATTTGGGGTAAAGTACACCAAAGCCAATATATGCGATAAAAATAGGAAAATGTCCCTACCTACTTACAATCCAAGAAGCCTTCACATCTGTCCACTAAATCCAAAAAAATCAGGGCTCATAATATCTCCGCTGCTTCCAATGCCATGACTCAAGTTGTTAGTTGGAGATTCAATCTCATCCACAGCAAAGCGGCTTGAAATGCAAGTACCTTTACCAACAAACCCATGATTCTTTCCTCGCCCTTGATCAGGCAATTTCCCAAGGGCCACATTAGAACTTTGAAAACTAGATGAGCTGGACCCAAGGTGACTTAGCCCAATGTTATTACCATAATTGTCAACATTTTGCAGAGGCGGCCAGCTACCGGTGAGGCCAGCTTGACTCTGTAGTAAACCAAACTGTGTATTTTTTGACTGCGAAATGAGTAAGCCAGAGTCCATAGGGGCACTACCACCAATATAGCCATAGCTATGACTCAGAGAGTCAGAGTTTTCTGTCTTAAGAACACCAGGTTGTTGTGTAGATCCCACTCCCATAGAATTTTGGCTAACCAAATACGGATTATTTGCTGTCTGAAAAGTATCGATTCCTTGTGAAGGTATCACATTTGAACTACGGTTTACAAGAGCAGGAATATTCCCTCCATGAGTATTTATCAACGGCTGACTTGTTGAAGCTTGATTAACCAGATCAATACCACCTAACAGACTAGTTGATGGTTGAGAATTTGCTAGAACAGGTTCATGCTTCATGGATGGAGGCATGGCCGCTAGAAAACTTGATGACTGAGAAGGTAACATCAAGGGATTTTGATTAGGGGAGAGACCCTCACTTGCTGAGAAAGTATTTAATGATTGAGAGGGCATAACTATGCCAGAAGGTTTGACATCTAGAGAGTGAAGTGTTCCTGACAGCATGGCATCTGGCTTCTGTTGCAATTCATGCAAGACAATATTGCTATTTTGAGAATTACTCATGCTTCCCAATGTGCCAGTTGAGTCTGCCATACCAAGCTTATTATTGGGCCAAGCTGAAAAGGAAGGCATTCCTCCAGCGGTGGGGCTGCTTTGAGGGAATGCCGCATATGCATTACCCTGGCACTTGTATATAGGCTGACCAAATGCTATTTCTCTCTCCCCATGGGGCTTGTTTCCTTTGACTGCAGCAAGTCGTAAAGCTGACTGATCCCTTCCGGGTAACACCAAGTTGTTTGTAGGTCGCCCTAGTAGCTCATCCTGCAAAGCAGCCAGGGCTTGAGGAGGGATCTGACCTGAGGCAGCCAAAGCTTGTAAATCAAGCCCTCCCAATGACCCTACTTTAGCACTAGAACCAGGTGGACAGAATGGATTAACTATTCCTGCATGATGCTGAGCAATCCTCTTCAGATACAATCTGAATTTCTGAAAACACAAAAAAGTCATTGTATTACTATGATTATAAAAAGTAACTAAAATACATGGAAGCTAATGCAAGAACAAACAACTGTAGATGATCCTCACGTAACACAGTAAGAGAAGCACCAAAACAATGTTTCTGATCAAACAATGCAGCATAATTTTTGTTCTCGTTATATTGTCAATTGAATGATCCATGATTTGGTCTGGTTACATTCTACAACAAAAAAGCATAGCAGTGCTGTATTAGTATATCCATAAGTCTGCATTTCCAATATCATTCGGAGAGGAAGTTCTTAGTTTGTGTTGCTAACTAAACCAGAATTTGAGTTGGTGTCAAATGTATATGAATAGTAACAATTAGGATAGTCATATTCCACAATGGCATAAACATATCATCCACTCCAACATGATCAATATGATACAAGAAAAAAAATCTTAGATTGGAAAATCAGAATCAAACCTGCAAATGGCTGGCCACATTTTCCCTAGTTAAACCAGGAACATTCATCAACTCCAAAATTTTCTTGGGAACAGCTTCTGAAGAGAGATTTGTGAAAGAAGTGTAAGCATAAGAGCAGAGCAATTTGGTGTAATTGCAAAGCTCAGGTGTTTAACAGTGGCATATGACACTCAAACTAAAACAACTAGTGAGTGTATAGCTGATCAAACACTGAAGTCAATGAAAATAATGACTACACAAACAAGTAGCAAAATCTTACTGTCTATCCCCAGATGATTAACTGCATTTACAAACTGTTGATGAAGCTCGACCGACCAAACAACTCTTGGTTTCTTTGATGTAGAAGAAGGATCACCACTTTCCAATTCACTGTCATCCTCATCTTTATCCCGTTTCTTTTTCTGAGACTTCCAGCTACCATCAGCTCCATCATTTCCAGAGGAAGCATACTCATTATCATTATTGGTTGGTCTGGTACGATCTGTATCGTCTAGGCTACCTGAATACTCATGCTCCTTGTTTTCATTAAATTTTTTCCTTACAACATGTTGCCAGATATTTTTCAGCTCTTCCATTCTGACAGGTTTAATTAAATAGTCACATGCCCCATGTTTTATTCCTTTCATTACGATATCTGTCCTTGAATCAGCAGACATCACTGCAATGTTATCAACAGATTTCAGTAATGCCTTTAATACAATAGAATTAACATACATGATAGAAAATATTGATCTACTTACTAATAACTGGAAGATCCATCTCAAGCCCAACAAGCTCAAGTAACCTGAATCCATCCATATCAGGCATATGTACATCACTAATTATAACATCAAAACCACGCCTGTTTTCTCGCAGCATAGTTAATGCTTTTGTAGCCTGAGAACAAGTTGTCGCTGCCACCAAAAAACAAAAGAATTATATGGTTAGCTTGATTAAATATATTCAGTAAACTGAGCAAAACTTGATATTTGTTTATGTTAGGCTCACCCCACCTAGCCAACCCAACCATAAAACCTAGGCGTTATAGTGGGAGAGGTGGGGGCTTTTATCCATAGTCCAACATTCCCCCTACGGCGTGCAAGCCCGGCGTAGCCCGCAGCAGGTTCTAGAGGCCCGGTGTAGCCCGCAACAGGTCTCAGCACACTAGATAGGCGCAGGGGAAATCACGCAGCGAAAATGCGGAAATGCGTGGCCAGGGGGATTCGAACCCAGGACCTTGGCTCTGATACCATGTTAGGCTCACCCCACCTAGCTAACCCAACCATAAAACCTAGGCGTTATAGTGGGAGAGGTGGGGGCTTTTATCTATAGTCCAACAGTTTAGACATATAAAGACCAAAAGCATACACAAATTACAACAATACCTTCATACGAAATAGCAATTTTTTCCAAAACCACAGAGTGAAAACAAACCGAAGCAATGAAAAAACTAAGCCAACACATGCAACATGATATAAAATTAATAACATATTTGAAGGCATAAAAGAAACACATGTCAGTTTATGTAACACTGTATGAACATACCTAAGTTTCAATCTACTCTTGTTTTAAAGCAGGGAAATCATTCAATAGAGCAACATTTGATAAAAAATTAAACACAGTGATTTCTCATGCTTAAAAAGTCAATAGCTCAGATCCTACATCAACTAAATGCACTCAAAACAGAGTACGAAATAAAGCAATTGTAATAATGGGAACAAATTAAATTAGCAAACCGGGTATGATCTTCATTTTTACCTGGAAAGTTCAATGTTATGTGACCATTGGCACCAGAACATAAACTAAAAAGGAAATAGCAACACTTTACAGAACACAAATTCCATATATGTGGAACACTTTACAGAACACGATTAGCAATTGGCGACACTGGTTAGATTTTCTCACATCGAACCCACACAGATCTCCAACACAAATCCATATGTAGATAAAACCGAAAATAAGGGCGAAAATTCCCAGTAACAGAGATACGCAAAAATAATAAGATCCCCCGAATTCACGGAAAAGGCAAATCCAGAGCAACAGCCTCCGCAACCGCCGCTTCAGACAAATCAAAACACGAAACACTAACCGAAGCAACTAAACTTATTTGACCAACCTCCTCCACGCAACCAATCATGTCACAACCGGCAAGGCGCGGCCGCGCAAGGCCGCACCCCAGCGGCCCAGCAAGCGGCGAGGCGGGAGGGCAAGACAGGCTGCTCACCATCGTAGCGGCACTCGAGAAGCATCCTCTTGAGCACGGCGAGGCAGGTCGGGTCGTCGTCCACCACCAGCACCTTCATCCCCACGGGGAACTCCCCACAGACCTCCTCCGCCGGCGCCATCCCCCGCTAAACCGCCCCAAGCCCACGCACCACCGGCGCCCACGCAAATTCACGCGCCAATCGCCTCCATCGCCGCGGTCAGATCCGGCCCCGTGCGCCCGCCCGACGTCTTCGGCTCCGGCGTCCCCTCGGAAGACGCGGATTCAGCGGGGCGGCAGGCGAGAGAAAGAGGGAGGGAGGGAGGCGGGGGGGAAAGGGAGGAAGTGGTCGGGGAGGGAGGAGGAGACTAAAAATCACTTAATCGGCCAACGTGATTAGTAAAGCAAAGTAAATACGAGATTAGGGGGGATTAATTGGCTTAAGGGGAGGGATTAGGAGCTAATGGTGCTGCGGCTACTTGCTCTCTCTTTGCTTTCCACCTGCGGGCTGCGGCCCGGCCGGGGCGCCTTTTCTCCCTGGAGACGGCTGCGTGCGCGCTGAGCTGGCGGCTACCGGGCGCCTCCTTTTAAAAACGGCTCGCATTGATTTTCCATTGATTTGTTTCAGTTTTTCTACTCGATTTCTCCTTTTGCTCCTTGTTTTAGGAAGTGTAATAAAAATTTCTCTAGTCCAAATTTATACTTGTATCAGAATCAGAAAATAAATTTGTCAAACTCCTCATCACGAGGATAAAGTAGCGCCACCTCAAATCTAAATTGATCTGGCGACAAGAAAACGACACGTTCGGTAGCGGAACGGGTGCTAACAAAATAAGAAACCCTAGTGTAAAATAAAAAACCCTAGTATAAACTCTCCTACCTTCACCACCACCGCTCTATTAGTTGAAGGCCCTCGTCGCCACCATCACTCTATTAATCTAAGGCTTCATTATTGTCGCTCGAGGTCTCATCGCAATTGCTGCTCATGGCCATTGCTTTCGTCGCCACTCATGAGTCCCCTAGCCCCGATGAGAAATGGAGCCGATATGATGCTTAATCAAGCCCCAAAGTTAGGATCGGGGCCAAGGCTTGGGGAAACCATATGAGTCAGGTCTTGGGGACGAGGGCCAAGTCCCATTGGGGATAAGCCACGTTGTCGTCTTTACTTGTCTTAGAATCAGACATAGTACCACTACCTAGAATCTATAGATAATGTGACGATAGAAGATGGCACATTCGATGGGGCACAGATTTTCTAGCTACATCCTCTACCAGTTGTATCCTCTACTAATTGGATCTTTCGTTGTTAGATCTCTTTAACCCTCTATGTATCACTATCAAGAGAGTTCTTATAGCAAGTAGTTTAAAGCATCATCAAAATAGCTATGGCGTATAATTGTGCTTAGTTGGTAAGTCTCTTGAGAGCTATATGTCGGGGAAAATGTCTTCACTCTAATAAAGATTGACAACATTTTTTGGTGAAGCCCTATGTGAAGCCATAGGTGAGTATTTCGTTCTGAGTTTGTACGAATCTTTGGGTAGAGCGATGATACGAAATATGTTTGGGCTGAAGCCCCCTCCTGAGTAAAGAGGTTTCGAAGCTATTAAAACCACTTAGATGTGATGTCTAGAATTATCGACTCCAAGAACCCTTCATAGCAATATATCTTTAGGCGTGTCCACACGAGAGGTTACTACATTACCCCTATGAAAATCAATGTATATATTGTAATAGTCAGTTTAACTATAATAGTTATGGTGTTCTTTTTATATATGCAAGGGAAATACCATTGCTACTTCTTTATTCGGAAACTACATATGAAAAGTTATGTTTATTTATAAGTCAGTTTAAGCTTAATAGTTCAAATAATTAATGTATTATTAAAAAAATATAAAGTTCATTGTTGTTTTCTAAACGGCTTATAAAATCTAAGCCTAGTATCTTTATAGTACAATGAAAATACTAGGTTACCTCTAAACATATTTTATTTGGTGTTCAATTAATAATATTACTATTATGGGTTAATTTCTTCTGTGTCATTACTATTTTTATTGTTTGCCAATATATCATCGGTGTATCAATGATAAATGAGGTCCACCACAGTCACTGACAGTAACATGTAGGTAATTCTTAAAAATTATAATAGTATACGAGTAATTTTCTCTATGATTTATGGTACTTTTTAGGTCGGGTGACCTACGTGGAGATATAAATAAATTTGGAAAACCTCAAAACGAGATTTTTTTTTATACTAACATGGACAAAAACAAAGCTTATAACCTTTTGGAATCATAAGCTGCATGTCCGGAGTTCTTAATCCTTTTCATGCCATGTATTTATCTGTATAATTATAATTAAAGACATAAAAAAAGAAATCTTGCAGAACAAATTTCTTAGTTTTTTTTTAATGTTGTAAGCAGTGCGGTGGCCACTTGCCATCTGTGGTAGCATATAATATATATATATATATATATATATATATATATATATATATATACACACACACGCGCGCGTGGAAATGGCACGCACGTCATCTGTTATGTTATAGAAAGAACTATATAAATAAACAGTCGAACGAAAAAGTTTATACATTTTATTGATAATATTTAACTTCTGGTTTCTATTTATTTTATAAACATCACTACTACAAAGCGACACTGTAGCGGCGGGCAAAATCGACCTATAGTGGCGGGCATCCAGTCCGCCACTGCTCTAACGCCACTGCTATCGCTGGTTAGCAGTGGCGGTCAGAGCGCCCGCCACCACATCTCCGTCGTTGGACGAGTACATCCAGGACCTGTGCTCCATCTAAAACATATATTATTTGAAAAAATATTAATAAAATCATTATTGTTAATTTTATTAATTTACAAATTGAAAATATATTGATTTATTATCGCTCATAACAACATTAATTAAAAATCCTCAATGCTTTAATTAAAACTACTTATTAAGCAGAAAAAATTATTAAATAAATTAACTATATTGGTTTCTCTCTCTCTCCAAACAACATAACTCTAGATCTATAATCATAAATCAAATTAAAAAGAGATTAAAATGACGTAAATCAATATACAAGTGATGAATAATTGTGAGGAGGGTCATATTTGTTCATTTGGGAGAAGGTAACACCGTAAATGGAAGATTATTTGAAAATTTCTATTCACAAACCCTAAATTAGAAAAACGATAATAACTCATTGTATACATGATTAAATACAAAATAAATGTGAGATTTGGAATGGATTTACCTCCTATAATGAAATCCTTCAAAAGAAACGAAAACAAAGCCTCCCCCCTCTTTATCTAGATTTTTGTCGCCATTGTACGGACAAAATTGAATGCGAACTCCAGTAGAGCTCGGGGAGGAAGACGCTGCGCATTTATAGCTAGAATAGTAGTGGCGGTCGCAAGTGATGTCATCATTACTTTAGTGGCGGCCATCTTAGCAGCGGCGGGCAGCACCAGCGCCCGCCACTGCTATTGGTACATTAGTGGCGATCCGGGCTGACGTCATCACCGACCGCCACTACTTTACCAGCAGTTGTGGCGGGCGCTGGTGCTGCCGTCAGCACCAGCAACTCTAGTGGCGGGCATCTAATGGCCCGCCACTACAGTGGTTTCGCCCAACGCCACTACAGTGACAGTTTGTAGTAGTGCATGAACAATGTTATATTTATTGAATAACATAAAAAATAGAAATTCAGAATTCCTATCTTTACCTTGAACACAAATAGCTAGCTCCTTTAACTCAAGAATTCCAACAAAACAATCCAATCTACAACTTAACGGTTTTACCTAAACTCTTGATCTACATCTCATGAATTTATTAAACTTTTAAAATGCTCAAACTTGTTGAGCAACCAACAGGTTGAGTATTGACAAGACATTCGAAACGGATCGTGCGCCTCAGCGATCGAAAAGGAAAACAACTATGACACCTCGCCTGATAAGCATTAATTCCTACTAACACTCGTGGCGCGTACCACGCCACAGCATAGGTCACACATGAAAAAGACGCAGAACAATCAGCCCGCTGTGACTCTGAGGCCACGATTGGTTAAGGTTAGCTCGTCGTGGCTGCCTCGCTGGGGGATCCTGTGAGGCGAGGCCTCCGTGTTGCATGCGATGCATGTGACTTCCATGACCCAGCAAGAAGTACAACTATGGTCGCATCATCCAGTAAGATCAGTCAAGAAATTTTGCTGCATCATCCATGCATGCATGATCCATCCATTCTGAGCTGATCTCGCAAACTTCGTCCCGAGCAATTTGCATTGGCAAAGCTCTTTTGATAACGTTCTGAATTTCTGGCATCATCTAGTGCACTGTGAACAGAACCAATCTCTCCTGGATCTCGCTATGTATTGCAGACATGTAAGGGGAAGCTGCAGGCTTTCATTCATTGAAAGATTTCTGGTTACAATAGCCCTCGTTGATAATGTTTCACGGATCAAACGATAATGTCTGCTTCGGCTTAGAATTACTGTAACATAGCTTGTAGGTGATAATGTTTCATAGATCAAATAATAATGTGCACGAAAAGGTGACTTTAAGTATTAAAATTTGTATTATTGCTAGTTTTATAAAAAAAACCTTAAGGGCACTCTAAACTTATGGTGTGACCATAAGCAATAAAGTGTTTATTTTTTGTGAGTCTCACTGGGCTCACTTTAATGTCACCTTTTTAGTTTTTTGCATTGTACCTGTGACAATAACAAATATCAAATTTTTGTGAATTCATCTTAATGCTACTTGAAATACAAATTGCCCTTTAGCCGCAACTTTTCTCCCGACGATCAAATTAAACACAAATGTACGCACGCTGTGCACTGGACCACCTTAACAAGTTGTCATAGCACGCATGTGTCTTCGCACGACATCGACGAAGCAGTGGCCGCATTATCAGCGCTGGCTCGAGCACACTGCAGCGCCAGGTTTATCTCTGCAGTATAAAAATACGAGGAGGAGATCTGGATCCTGCCATGGAAAACCTGCAAAAGATGGCAAGCAGCACTGGGCAGAGGCCACTGGGTCACTGTGTCACTGTGACCGCTGTGCGTGCGTTCGAGGTGGTAGGGAATCTTGGAGCCAGTTACAATTTCTTGCCTGTTTCTTTCGTGCCTCCCGAGGAAGGATTAGGTTAATGGTTCTCCTTTCGATGGTTTAAGCAAGCGGTTAGGAGTGTTTGACTAAATCAAATCCACCTGATGGCGAATCTTTTGGGCACAGCCGCAACAGGGGCAGGGGCAGCACTCCACTTGTCTTGCAAGTAGGGAGTACTAGTGTTTGTAAGAGCTCGTGTCTTTGTTTGACGTCGATGTTGTGTGTACTTGTGTGCCATTTGTTTTGGTCATTGTTATGCAAATATACCTCACAAAAGCATCGTGCTTAGGTGCACACGCAGAAGCGACTGTGTGACAGCAACTCGATGCTATGACTTGTAATTTGCAGGAAAGCGATTTGTGTAGCATCAATCAATAAGCCAAGTTGGCCAGCTTGTAGCGTGCTTTGCCTGCGTTTAAAATTGGACCGGGATTTTGGGTTTCCAAATAAACTAAGACCCTTCGGAATTTGCAAGTAGATCTGAGATATGCCTACAAGAAGATTATGGGTCTTACCAAAATGTAAACCGATTTCTGCTGCTGTTTCATTCGTGCTGTCTTTGAGGTTTGAGCACCACAGTTTCTTGTTCCAATTTCGACGTGGACTAATTTCGACATGAACTGAACTCCTCCAGTTAAAACTCCTGGAACCCCTCCATTTGGAAGTGACCAGGCATCTATGCACAGGAGTACAGGACGGGACGTCTGGACCAAAACCACGAATAATTGAGCTGCGATTGAGAGTAGTAGGCCAGGAGCCCAGGACCACTGGAGACTGGACCAGTAGGCAGTAGCCAAGCCCGCCCGGCTCCCGCCCTCCAACTCTGACCAAACAGTACGAGTCCCACACACACACCTCCGCCAACGGGTCCGGAAGGGAAGCCACCGCATGCACGAGCACGAGCAGCAGATCTCGTCCGCTTTCCGTCGCCACCTTGCCTGGCTGGAAGTTGGAACCCAGCATTCAGCCGCAAGAGAGCCAAATCTCACTTGGGTTTCCACGCGGAGGAGGCCGACTCCACATCGCGCGCCGCTTTCGAGTTTCGTCCCGTCGGCTGAGCCTGCAACAAACCTAGCTATGACTATGAGCTAGCCACCGGCTGCTACCTCCGTCAAGACATTCTCCACGCTCGCGCGTCGCTTTCACGTCTCAACCCAACCGCGTCCTCGCCGAATTTTTTCCCAAAATATTTTTTTAAAGAAAATTTCAAATATGTACGGTGATTTTGAAGAATTGGAAAAATAAGTATCAATCGTGCTTGATGTGCCGACTGAATATTGTATCTCTATCGGATTCTGTCACGTCAGCTCTAATCGACACTTAAAGTACCAAATAGAGCTGACGTGACACCAGTCTCGACACTTCAAGTGTCAATTGAAGCTGACGTGACATTCAATCGACACTTTAAGTACCAACCGATACTTACTTCTGTAATTTTTCAAAATTACCGTGGATGCCGCGACCGCTGGTTGGATTGAATGGCAGCTCGCTGCATCCACATCGAAGAAGAGGGTGGAAAATGGCCGAGACGATTTGAGGCTTTCAGATTCAGCTCGAGTAATGTTTTTACCTAAGTCAAATTTCAAGTTGTACTCAAATAAATATGGATTTTTTTATTTCATTAAAAATACAAAAGACCATCACTCATGATTATTATACTAGTTTTTATATTATTTCAGAAAATTAATTGTTAATATCTATTAATTAATTGTTTTGTTTTGAAAGATTTGATAATTGGATTTTGTTTAATACTGAGTTAAGAAAAAATCAGTTTGAAAATATATAACCCAGTTAATATATTGTTTAAATTTGTATTTCTAAGAAAATTAACTGATCGGATTAATTATAACTCTTAACTCTTACACTAGATGTAGAGGTAGGATATGTTCAGTAAAAGAGCACATTAAAGAATTATACACCGATACTGCACACTTATGCAGAATTGTAACATTAGACATGTTGTACTGGTCATAGCTATAATAATATATGGGGCTACATGATTTAGAGAATTAAAATTTGTAGAAGGAATACATGGAAAAACGGTTGGCCAGATGATTATAAGCTGAATAGTTGATACTGCAGGGCCTGGTCGGAAGGGTGGAGACAATCATATGTTTATCCTTGAAATTTTACATCCTCGCTACTGTCGGCTAATGATTAATGAACAACAGTGTCCGTATGCTTCAAGATTGGTCAGCAAGCTTTTCTTGGTGCACAGTGTTCTTTCCCAGCAAACGGCGCAGGAATTCAGTGTGCAGGGCATGGCCGGCCTTTGCCACAGAAAGAGAGCTTAGATTAGATGTCAAACTGGATTACAACAGATACCCATGGACAGCATAAACAAGAGAACATAGCAGTAGAAAACTAGCACATCAGTTGGAATGGAGTTTTTTTAAAGGAATTTTGGAGGATTCAGTACAATTCCTACTAAAATCCTATAAAATTGTTAAGTTCCAAAGGAGCCCTAAGATGAAGAATTTTCTTCTGCAGAAATGCGCTATGGTAAGGAATATCCTATGGCTTCAGATAAACCCTTTTGTATAAGGACGAGCGATACTTTTTTTTTTGAAATAGGCTACACAAATCCGACCTTATTTGAAACTTATAGTGTGTCTTGATACTACTCCCGCCTAAACACGCTTAACATTGAAGTTTTAACAAAATTTGGTGCCACCTAACTTACGTCCCTTTCACATATAGAGTGGTACATGAAAGCAAGAGGTTGTGATGTACCAGCAAAAACAAAATTGTGTCTATAGTTTAAGCCTTTAAGGTCGCAATCAGAATAATGAGTGTTGTTGCAACTTGCAAAGCGCTCACTTCAATAACCTATCAGAATAATGATACTTTTTACTTGTCAAGCGATGTTCCCTTCCGGATCAATGGTAACTTTTGCCAGACTTTGACTAGGTTTTATTAATGATCAGGAGTCAGTATCCACAGTTCTCATTGTCACGAACTTCATAATCTATATTGTCACTGAATTACTGACAGAAACATATACATATTATAAGTCTTGTTGCTTATGTTCTCATAAACAACATAGCATCGTAGTACAATATCAAATTTTCCTCTATCTATCCACTCATTAAATAAGCACATGGATTACTATTGAGATGTAGAACTGGCTTTAGACATGTACACGACAGGGTGAATATTACATTCACTCACATCCTCATCCTATATAGCCATATAGGTAGCTAAATATTCTATATGTGATAGCTCCAGAATACTTGCTGATGATTTTACTAGAAAATACATGTCAACCCAAAGCTGCTAGCCTAGACTATATTACTAGTGGCAGAAATGTGTTGTAAACTGCATCGTGCAATAAAAATGTTGTGCATAGTAGTAAATTGAAGTTCAAGAACATACCTTGTAGCCAACTACATGAGCGACCGGAAAACCCTGGCTACCATTCTGTGCAAGAAGTGAGAAGTCACCAATAAAATCTAAACACTTGTGGCGGCATGGTTCATCCTCAAACCGCAGTGGTGGATTTAACCACCCACCAGACATACTGCCAATTGCCAAATGAGTATACAATCAGATGGTTAAATTAGCATAAGGAAAAGTACAGCCAAATGAGTATACAACCATAATAACAGCAATTTTATGTCTAGTCACATGAGATCCAACATCATCAACAGGCAAATCTTTCAAGGAAAAAAACAATTGCACTGTAACTAATTGAACATTTGAACTGTACAAGGTACATGGCAATATGGCATACATAATTTGGATGGTGACTTGGTGAGTAACTACAGTATTATACTGTCTATATAACATCAATAAAGTTAATTGCAAAGCTATCATGTGAAGTATTAACTACATGAGCACCTATTAAATAAAGTCTCCTTCTCAACAAAATTGCACTACATGTTAAAGTTCATCCTTCTGGATATGTGCATAGCGATATGGCCAGATGGCTACTGCTGAGGTGTGCCTAGATGAAGACATATATGATAGGCAATGTCACGGTGTGGAGGCAGCTCTTTTGGTTCCTCAAATTTTGAGGAAAAATTCCTGTAGTAGAGCATCCATGAGTTCCCCGGGTTGTCCATCCAAAGCAGCGACCCATACCAGGGAAAGCTTCTAGATTTTTTTTAAAAAATAGTATTTTTTTTGAAAAAAAATCAAATTTGTATGTCGCATTCAAAAAATTGCAAAAATAGTATCCGGTCGGCCAACCAAGTGTCGACTGGTAGCCAGTCGGCACTTGGTCGGCCGACTAGAGCCATGTGGCATGCAGTCGTCCGTCCATCGGCCGACTGGCGCCCGGAACGCGCCGCGGCGCGCCGTGCCTGCGCCCGCGCCACGCCCCCTCGCCTCGGCCCCCGCGACCCCTCGCCTCCCGCGCCCCTTCGCCGAGCCCACGGTCGGCGAGGGGGCGCAGGAGGCGAGGGGTCACGGGGGCGCGCGGGGGCCGGGAGGCGAGGCGGCGCGGCGCGGCCAGGGCGTGGCGCTTTCCGGCGCCAGTCAGACGATGGACGGCCGACTAGCTGCCACGTGGCTCCAGTCGGCCGACCAAGTGCCGACTAGCCGTCAGTCGGCACTTGGTCGGCCGACTGGATACTATTTTTGTAATTTTTTGAATCCGACATACAAATTTGAATTTTTTTAAAAAAATATTATTTTTTTAAAAAAATCAAGCTTCTATGCATGCTTTATCGAGCAAAATCCCATAGCGCAGGACCAATGTGCCTAGCCATTATTATAAAAAAAGTGCCTAGCCATTGGACCCTGAGGATTATGTCGTAACCTCCAATAGAAAGGCCAATGAAATCAATGGAAAAGACTTCACCGACAATGAGCAGAGGAACCATGGAATAATTGCCAGGGGATACTATTACTAATCTTAAAGATTTCCTGGATCCTGGGCTCTCCTTGTCCTAGTCGGACTGTAGCTTCTTGTGTGGGGTGTAGGGAATCCCCCACCTGACAAGTCAATGCATACATTAAATAGTAAACACCAAGCAGAGCAATCTATTTTTAAAATCTCTAAAAACTAAAACCAGCTGATTTGTTACTCATTCAGAGATTCCTCTATATGAAATTTAAGAATTAAAGCAACACCAGGATCATGCCATCATCTGATTATTACTCAGCATTCAGCATCTAGATCCATTATGCAGTAAATCAAAAGGTACAGTATGATATGTGTTTTCTTAGAAATATGTCAAACAAGAATATCACCAATCATTAGAGCCGGTGGGATGGGCCAACCGTCCTCTTGTGGGCGCTCCCGCGTTCTTCCAGAATCTTCGGGGCCTTCGTCTTGGGCCTCTCCGGGGGATCCTTGGCCCGCTTTGGGGCCTTGTTCTCCGCGTCAGGGGCCTGATTTGCGGCGAAATTCGTTGGAGGGGGGTTCGCCCAGGGTTGTGCCACTCGATGATAGGGTTTTTGGTGGAGGTTTCTCCCTGGGTGATGTGGTAAACCACTCGTGGATTCCTCCGCCACATCCCTGGGTGTGGGTTCCGCGTGGGGTGCCAAAATCGCTGGATCTTGTGCTGGGGGGGTTCCCGGCCTCCGCTTCTGACATCCGGAGGTTTGGGGGCGGAGTGGTGAAGTTACGGCTGGCTTCTCCAAGGTTAGTAGACAGCCGTTCTTTTGCGGTGGTTGCCGGTGGTGGTATGGAGCGGAAGTGGCTTGGGGAGAAGGCGGGAGGCAAGAGGAGGTTCCAGGACAGAGAGCTTTCAAGGGGAGAGCGTGGTCAAGGTTCTGGGGGAGATGAAGGTATCAGAGGAGCGAAGTGGCAGGAAAGGGAAGTAAATTCTGGGGAGTCAGGCAGGAGGGAGGACCGTGCTTTCGTTTGGCGGCGGGAGGAGGGTCCTGGAAATTTTCCTCCTCGTCGGGATTTCAAGGGGTCCAGGGATCTCAAGGGGGAAGAGATTACATGTTTCAACTGTGGCATGCTTGGGCACCATCAGGCAAGTTGCCCTAACCCGACATTGTGTTTTGCATGCAAGCAACCCGGCCACATTTCGTCAAAGTGTCCGAAGATGGATGTTCAGAGTCAGGAGAAATCATTGTCGGGGTTGGAAATGTACGCTTTTGGGATTCCAAAGCAGGCTTTCCACCATTTGACAATTCCTTTGGATGGTACACAGGTTTCCAAGTTCTCTGTCACAGGGATTTTGTCGGTGGAAGAGGGACTGTGTTCTGAGTCAAAAATCTTGGTTGAGATGAGACACCTTTATGCTCTGAATTGGGAGTGGAGTGTTCTGCAAATTGACAAAGATCAGTACCTCATTGAGTTCCCTTCCAAAGAGGCGCGGTGGGAGCTAGCGCGTTTGAAATGCTTTGAGTTTCAAAAGTTCAAGATCAGGGCGAATATCAGGGTTTCTGATCGCGACATCAATGCTTTTTCGGAATTGCATTCTGTGTGGGTTCGGGCGTTTGGGATCCCTCAGCTAGCTAGAGAAGAGAAGCATATTAGAAGTATTGCGAAATTAATTGGGAAGCCTGAGGAAGTGGATCTGAACAGTATCGACGGAGCTGGTCCGATCCGGGTTAGAGTGATCTGCCGGGATCCGTGGCTTATCGGGGGTTTTTCGGAAGTTTTTGTGAACTCAGTTGGGTACAAGGTTAAATGGGTCCCAGAGTTGGATGGTGTTCAGAGAGATAATCCAAGTCCGGATGATTTCAAGGTTGATGTAGGTAAGAAGTTTGGGGATTCTGAAAGGGGTGGTGGTGATGTGGAGAGGCTGGACCCAAATGACTCGTCAGATTCTGCTCAGTTCAAGAAGTCTGATGGGTCGAGAGGTGGGGATAATCAAGCGAAGGATGATGCAGGGTCTCTCCCAGAGTCTGATGATGGTTCTGAAGAGGATGTGTTGTCTGGCATTCCAGCGTGTTATTATCAACCTAGTGATGCTATGGGGCTGACGGGGAGGGTAGTGGAGGAAGTTAGTAAGGATGTTGTGGTTAAGTCTGGGGTGATTGGTGCTCGATCTGAGGTGCAAAGTTTGGTAATGGCTGATTCTGTGGAGGTGGGTGCTGCGGTTTGTCAACCTGTGAAGGTGACGGTGCTGGACCAACAGTTGCAAGTTCCTGTTGGTGATGTCCGTATGTTGGGATGTGAAAGCGAATCAATTAAGGATATAACTCAAGTGGCAAGTAACAAAAAGGATTCTGTGATTGGGAGTGAGGGGTTGGTCGGTTTGGACTGCGACACTATCTTGAATGCTCGAGAAGGGGAGGGGTGCGAAGACATATCTCTGGCTGAGGGATTTCAGGTGCCTGCTAGGAGGAAGACGGTGAAAAACAGGGTGAAAAGGGGTCCTGTTGTGGTGGTGAGACAGAGTTCTCGGATCAGACGTGATGGGGTTCCAATTGCTGTTAAAGCTCAGATCAGGGCTGGGAGTAGAAATGACACATCAGGTGTGTCTCGATTCACTGTTTTACAATCAGTTGATGTAGATCATTTGATGTCAATTGCATCTGACTCGGGGGTTAAGTTGGGGGTGTCTAGAGAGGAGTGTGTGGAGCAGATTGAGCTGATTAAGGCGCGGGAGAGGGCCCAAGCTTTGATCTATGCTATCCAATGTGAATCTACTCGGGGGGGGGGGGGGGGGGGGGTTCGGTGGGGGTTGTAGAGGAAGAGGTGGAGGTGGGTGTGGAGGGGGGAAGTGTGGTTCCTGGGGTTGAGGCGAGCGTAAATGCAACATGTTTTGATGTTTTCGATGAAAGCGCTATTTGGAATGTTAGAGGTTTGGGCAATAGAGGGCGGAAACTCCAACTTATGGACTTGATTTTCAGACTCAAATTTGATTTGGTCTGTCTTCAAGAAACCATGAGGGTGAATTTCACTTCAAGAGAGCTAGATGGTTTCTGTTATAAGCGTGATTTCTTTTGGCTTACTAAGCCTTCTTCGGGCCATTCGGGGGGGATGCTGATTGGGATTAATCTGGACGTGTTCCGAGTTTTGGACGTTGATCAAGGTGCCCACTTTCTTAGCGTAACTTTAGAGGGGAAAACTGATGGTAAGGTCTGGGATGTGATTAATGTGTATGGGCCGGTGAATGTTGATATTAAATCGGGGTTTCTTTCTGAGCTCAGTTCGAAATGTTCGTCCCAGTCGAATCCTTACGTGGTAGGAGGTGATTTCAACTTGATCAGATCTCCAGAGGAGAAATCAAGGGGGGTTATTCACTGGCGTTGGGTGGTAGCCTTTAACGAGTTCATTCATGATCATGAGCTAGAAGAGCTGGTCCGGGTTGGGGGGAAATTTACCTGGTCTAACAATCAAGCTGATCCGACGAGGGAGGTTTTAGACCGAGTCCTTGCGTCCAAATCTTGGCAGGATTTTTTTCGCATGGCGATGGTGGTCACTCTGCCCAGGGTGGGCTCTGACCATAGTCCGCTGAGTTTGGATTTGGATAGAGTGATTTCGACTACTAGCCCGGTTTTTAAATTCAATAATGCTTGGCTAGAACAAGAGGGGTTTGCTTCTTGGGTTCAGGAGCATTGGCCTATTAGAGGGAGTGACAGGATCCTGGACTTTTGGAAGAGGCATGGGCAGGTCCTGAGAAGGCGGTTGCGAGGTTGGGGGGTTAATCATAGAGCGGGTCAGAGTAGGGAGAAGGAGTTTATTGAAAATAGGATTAAGGAGTTGGAGAGTTTGGCTGATGCTCAAAATCTGTCCGCTGACAGCTGGGCTGAACGGTACACTTTGGAGCGGCAAATGTGTGCTATCTATCAGCAGGAGGCAGATTATTGGCATAGAAGGAGCGGCCAGCAGTGGCTTACCTTTGGGGACGCCAATACTAGTTATTTCCACAGAGTTGCTTGTAGCAGGAAGAAGAAGTCCTCTATTGTGATGCTAGAGGACGACGGTGTGGTCTATTAGGGGAAAGAGGAGCTGTCTCAACATATTTATAGTTTCTATAAATCTTTGTTTGGGTCTGAACCGGGGGGGCACCTTCATCTTACTGAGGATTGTTGGCGTAATAGAAGGAGGGTCTCGGTCGCTGATAATAGGGGCCTCATCAAAGGGTTCTCCGTTGAGGAGCTGGATGGGGCTTTCAAGGGGATGAGGAGGAACACTGCGCCAGGACCCGATGGTTTTTCGGTGAGCTTTTTCCGGACCTTTTGGGGCTATTTTAGAGGCTTATTCAAAGAAATGTTGGATGCTCTTTATAATAATGAGCTGGACTTGAGACGTCTCAATTTCGGGGAGATTGTCCTGTTACCTAAAATTCAGGATGCCTGTTCGATAAAACAGTTCAGGCCCATTTGTTTGTTAAACGTGTGTTTCAAAATTATCACGAGGGTCTTGGCGCTTAGGCTTAGTAAGGTGGTGGATAAAGTGATTGATTCCTGCCAAACGGCTTTCATTCCAGGGAGGAATATTTTAGATGGGGTGGTTGTTCTTCATGAAGTTCTCCACGAGGTTCATCGTCAGAAACAGTCGGGGGTTGTTCTCAAGTTAGATTTTGAGAAAGCCTACGATAGGGTTAACTGGAATTTTTTGTTGGAGGTCCTGGAGAAAAAAGGGTTCCATAGCAAATGGGTATGTTGGATTAATAAAGTAGTGTCTGGAGGTAGGGTTGCGATTAACATCAATGGGGAGGTAGGTGGGTATTTCAGAACCTATAAAGGTGTAAGGCAAGGAGACCCTCTTTCCCCTCTCCTTTTTAATTTGGTTGGGGATGCTTTATCAGAATTGTTGACTCGGGCTAAAGAGGGTGGTCATCTGTCTGGTTTGGTCCCAGATTTGATTCCAGGTGGTATCACCCATCTCCAATACGCAGATGATACCATTTTGTTAATGGGTTTCTCAATGCAAAATTTTATCACGATTAAGTTCCTCTTATATTGTTTCGAAGAAATGTCAGGCATGCGAATCAATTACTTGAAAAGTGAGGTGTTTGCTCTAGGGGTGAGTGGGGCAGAAGCTCAACAGGTGGCCGACATTTTCAATTGCAAGCTGGGGGTAATGCCTATTACGTACTTGGGTCTGCCTATCTCACACTCAAAGCTTTCGCGCGCTGATTTTGAGGGGATAGTTCACAAAGTGGAGAACCGCCTTGCTTCATGGAAGTGCGGGTACTTATCGTATGGGGGTAGGATGACGCTGATTAATGCTTGCCTTAGTAGTACTCCCCTTTACAACATGGGTGTTTTTCTGCTTCCTGATTCCATTCATCGGAGATTGGATCAGATTCGGAGCAGGTTTTTCTGGGATGGACTAGGCCAAAAGAAAAAGTACCATATGATCAATTGGGGCACGTTGTGCTTGCCTAAGGATCAGGGGGGAATGGGGTTTCAAGACTCAAGATTGATGAACATTTCTTTGCTGGGCAAATGGTTTTACAAGTTAGTAGGGGGTGGTGATAGCATGTGTTTAGAGCTTTTGAGGAGGAAGTATGGGGGTGGGGGGGGGTTTGTTTTTCCGTAATAACGTCAATTGTTCCTATTTTTGGTCGAAGGTAGTGAAATTTAGTCCTTGGTTCAGAAGACATTGTACTTTCTCGGTTGGGGATGGGGCCGTGACTAGGTTTTGGGAAGATGCGTGGATAGATGATCTTCCTCTTAAGATTCTTTACTTTCGGTTGTATGAGATTTGCCTTTTCCCTGATATCAGTGTGGCGGATGTTCTCTCGGCTGGATGGGATGTGCAGTTTAGGAGGTTGCTAAGTCAGTTGGAATATAATTTGTGGGGGGCGTTAAAGAGGCGGTGCGAGGGGTTTTCTTCGGGAGGTGGTCCTGATAAAGTGGCTTGGGCTCTAGATAAAAATGGATACTCGGCTAGATCTTTTTATCGCTGGGTCTCCTTCCGGGGGGTTACTCAGGGTGACATGAATTATATTTGGAAATGCTGTGCCCCGCTGAAAGTGAAATGTTTTTTGTGGCTGGTTCTGAAAGATCGAATTCAAGTTGCGGAGCAATTATGTAAAAGGGGCTGGGGGGGCAGTCCTAATTGCAGATTCTGCAACCATTTGGAGTCGGTTGATCATCTCATGTTTCAATGTGCTATTTCTCAGTTTGTGTGGTGCTTTGCGCGCGACGCGCTTTCGTGGGACTCTTGTCCCAGGAGTATCCATGACGTGTTGGGTTGGCTGGGGGGCAATCTCACTATCAAAAAGAAATTGGTTAGGTTAAGCGTCGTGGCGGCTTGTTGTTGGTCTTTATGGCTTATGCGGAATGATTTTGTTTTTAACAACGTATTATCAGCTAACGTTTTGACGGTTCCTTTTCGTCTGTCTTGTTGTGTTTCGCAGTGGAAGATCCTCGCCCAACCCTGCTTGGCGGAGGAAATGGCAAGTATAGATGGGTTGCTCCTTGCTCAAATCAGGCGGCTGTCGGGGGGCGGGATTGTGGGAAACGCGTGAAAGAAAGCTGAGGTCTCCTTCTGTCTGTGTGCGCGAGGGGAGTTGGAAGTTTCACTGCATGTGGTGTTTGGTCGTATGGGTGTGAGGGGTTCTGAGGGGGAGTTCTGTGGGGTTTGTTTTTCTGTGGTCTGGGGTGGTGTGGTGCTGCTTTTCGAGCCCTTGTGATCAGGTTTAAAACTCTTTCAGTTGGCGTCCCTCTGCAGGCGCAGAGTGTTCTGATGTGCTTGGGTGTGGTTCTGTATCGCAAACTGGTGTTCCCAGTTGGTGTTGGGTCGCTTTCTAATAAAGCGGGGCGTAACTGAGGTTATGCCTTTTCTAAAAAAAAAAGAATATCACCAATCTGCAACTGTCCACGAAGTAAATGAACTACAGATGAAGATACATAATTCCAGGATATAATTCCTCACCTGCAAACCATAGCATTTTCTATTGATCCTCCTTTGATGAGCCCAGCAGCACACATTTTTTCAACCTATTAAAAGGCAGAAATATACACAAATGGCCTTCAAACCAAAGCAATACTACAATATTCAGTATTCACATCAGAAAGGATAAAATAATATGGTGGACAATATGACCAGAGGGAAATGTAAAGTGCTTCAAATATTTAGGCCTTAGCCATGAAAGATTCATGCGATTACTAACTACTCCAAGATGTGGAAACAAATACAATGGAAAGATGCAAATCAAAGCATGTTTAGGCAAGATACATTTACACAATTTATTTGAAGAGACCACAGATTACATCACGAAAATAGAGAAGCAACATCCATAATGGATAACATCAACTAATGTAAGATTACCTCTTCAAGTATACAGAAAGTTCTTGCAGGAGCTATCTTGCCTGAGTACATATTAGCATCTAGGATTGTTGTGAACCATTGACGTCCAATTGCTGGCACCTGCAACAGGATGCACACTTAGTCCAAGTTATAAACATAAATTTGAAATATTTTAACATGCCTCAAAGTTAAATATTCGAAATATAATTATAAGGATGTTTCCTCCAGATACAAATAAGTGATTTCCTGAATCTGAAATGGTTTCCAAACAACTTTGACTAGTAATTTCAATTGTAGCATAGTTATAAAAACATGGCAAATATGCATTAAGATGATCATACTTTTTTACAACCTGAAAAAAAACCTTTTAACTAATCTTTATAAGTTTTGATTGCGCACACCAAATTGTCACTGGATGGAGTAGCTATTATGCAGTTTGCTCAACATCAGAAAAGGTAAAACTAGCCCTGATTACTACTGGGAGAAAGAACTAGAAGCAAATAAGTGGCTAAAAGAACTACATAAAAAAGATGAATGAGCTGAGGAAACTAGCATTTCCTGATTTTAAAACGAAGGGATGAGACATACTTTTGAAAAATCAATTCCATAGGTTACACGCATTTTTGAGGAAGGGAGTGCTGCTATAAAGCAGTCAGTTCTCTGCAAGAAAACAGGCTCATGAATTTCCGGTGCCAGTTTTTCCAGTATTTGCCCACTGGAATCCTTCGCCGCACATAAACCTGCACCTCGTATAGCCACCACCCATTCTTGCGCTGATCCATCAAGCAAAGGAATCTGTCATCGATGAACAGTTCACATAAATCGGAAATACATCATGTTGCAACATTCTTCGTTGCAGTGCAGTCACAGAGCCACACATCAACAGCAGCTAAGCCACAAAAGGGCGCCGCACCTCGCCACCGCCGCTGACCTCGACACGGCAGTTGTCGACGCCGAGCGCCTCCATCGCGGAGAGAAGGTGCTCCACTGTGCGCACCCGCGCGCTGCCCCGCCTCAGCGTGGTGCACAGCGGCGAGCGCAACTCCGCATTCGCCACCTCCGCCGCCACCCTCGCCTCCTCCCCGTCCACGACGAAGTACCTCCCTTCGCCGGCTCGCGCAGGGAGCAGCGTGGCAGTGGTTCGCGCACCCGAGTGGAGCCCCACGCCCGACCTGCTCACCGCAGCGGCGAGCGTCTGCTGCGCCAACCCTGTCTGGTGGAGAAAGGGTTAGCCAGTCTCGGGGCTTCAGATAAGCGTTTTTCCCAAACCTTCCTACTCACCGGTTTCCAGGAGAAGGCGGCGCGGGAGACGGACCTCAGGGCTCCGGCGGCTGCCCCGCCCATGGCGGCGGCGAGGTTTCAATTCTCACTTCGACACTTCCCAGGTGCTGTGCACTTGGGCCATTCCGCGAGCCCTCGATGAGCATGACGGATGGGACCGGCCGCGGCATTTTGGGGCCCACATGTCAGTGTCTCAGGATGCTCCCTCCCAGTCCCGGACCGACCTAGTGGCTACACCTGGCACTTCTCGTGTCCGTTGTTGGGCCCTCCAGATCGCCGCGCGTGCCCTCGCGGCGGCCGCTCAGTCCGTACTCTCGTGACTCGTCTCTGGGCTATAGAACCAGTTTGCTTATCGGCTTGTTGGTTGTTGAACAAGCTCTGTAGGCGTGCATTCGATCATTTTTCATTTACGGTGAATGTATCCCAGGTTGCATGATTCGACCTACGTTTTTTCCGTTCAAAGTGTAGAGCTAAACAACCATGTTAAGTCGATATTTGTTGCGGCGACTTCAAACAACAAAGTTTTTTTGTAATTTTGGAAGCAATACTATAGTATTGAGCAATACTACAGTATTATATACAAAAGGTGTTTGGATGGCACTCTCAAGTCTCAACACCCTCCCATGTTATCACTATTCGCATTGGATCTCCCATGTTATCACTATTCGCATTGGATTCAGATCGCCCCGTAGGTTTGGTTTCTATTGCACATCTACGTTAAACCCATCAAAACTTCCAAAACTGTGGAACCAAGAATAAACATGCCAAGCACAGCTTTAATACTTTAATGCCCACCCAAAAAGAGATTAATTGACACTACCTCAAAATTTAATAAAAATATCGTTTTCATTTTCTAGCCGTATCAAGTCGGTCCATAATTGTGAGATTAAAACTGTTTGTGACAGCACCATGTTAAATCAAACCAAAAGTGCAAAACTCTTGACAGTTTCTAGCACCGCGTGATCAAATGTAGGCCATTGTTGTTGCTCGGCTTATCAGCCCAAAAAAATCAGCATGTTACAAATGTCTCCAGCTACAGAAACAATGTTACAACTAAAAAAACATGGAAAGCTACAAAACCTACAGCGCTCAAGAATCGTTTGGTATGGAACTTTACAACATGGTACACAGTAAAATTTAAAGAAAAAAGCACGCATGCAACAGGTGATCTTCACGTCGCTTTACGAGCTCCGGTCCACTTTCCATTTTCCTGGTCCACTAAAACTAATGCCAGTCGAATGGCATCTTCCGCAGGAATAGCAATCAACACAGAACAAAACAATCTACTACACCATTAGCCGTAACTCCGTGGATGCATGGTGCACAATGCAGTCCCTTGGTATTTGGTAGCATTGGTATCTTGCACAGCTTACCAGAGATCATGCCCAGTTGAACCAGCATGGCTTGGCTTTATTCCTCAACTTGGTCAACAAATACACGATTCCATGTTTTACAGCGCTGAGAAGACAGATGAAAAATGCCTATTGACATAATAATTTCTCCTCTAGCTCTCGGAAACCTTGGTAGACATTCTCTGTTTGGCTCTGCGGAAGGTTTAACCGCCTCACCTCTGTCATATACCTGAAATTGCAAATACAACAGTATTATGGGCTAGAATTGTAAAGTAGTAGAAACAGGAAAATATGGCAAGAGAACAAATGTGCAAATAAGGAGGATTTCTAATTCAAGGCTCGCAATGATCAGGGGTTTATATGGCAAGTTACAAGAAATCAAAAAATGTCATGATAAATATATATAATTGAAATCTCACGATAAATAATTCAAATCTTAGCTGTTACCATAAATTATGATGATTCAGTTCAGAATTTAATGACACGTGGTTGCTACCTAGCTAGCATATCCAACACATCAGGTTAATGGGCAATGTATAAGGCCAGTGTGACAAGATAACAGCCACATGCATATTGGTATTGAATTCCAGTCAACATTATTGCACTTTTATTAAAAAACCACACTAAGAATGGGATAATTTCACAAATAAAATTGCCACTTAGAAGAAGTAGACTTACCTGTTTGCCAAACTAATTATTTTATCTTGAATGCCTTTATTTAAAGCTCCAGTTTGATTCAGTGAAAATGTTCCATCAAGAAAGAATGAAGCCCCAGCAGTTGTGGTGCCTAGTTTATGTGCAATTACAGACATGCCCCATTCACGAAGGATTGCAAGAACTGATCTCAGAAGGCGCAGCTTCAGATTTAGTGAGGGCACAATAGCACCATTCGATAACAGTTGATCATACACAGCAAGCACAGGTTCAGGTAGACCTTTACAAGCTCCGAGAAGGGCTCTTGAAACATCCTCGTCACTAACTAATTCTTCTCCCGAGCTTAATCTATCCTGTAGATATGAAATAATGGTATAGCTATGTAAGTCCCACTACAAAATGGGCCTGCTCTTGTTAGTACGGAAAGAACATTTATAGAGAGAATGTACACATTACCAATGCAGCCTTCTCAAGATGAAGGCATATTATATCCAATGGTAAACAAGCTCCATCTGCGGGATCAAGTTTTGAACCTACTCTTTTCACCACAGAACATGCTTCCGCAACACCACCTCTTGTAAGTGCCTGGTCAAGGAGTCTGGCCCAAATTTCTCGAACAATTTTACTGTCAGCATCTCCAGAATAATTTGCAAAGTTGAGAATTTCCAGGCAAACCTAACAAAAAGCTTCATGCCATCATGAAATTTTCCAGTAACTACCTAACCAGATGATGCTTACCAAGTAAAAAGGTACTAAAGCATTAAGCACAAATGCACAAGAAAAATGCAAACCTTGTTATAACTTTAAAGCAACAGCTTGTGAGAATTTGTTGTGATCTCACACCCAGATATAGAAAGTTATGTTATTTTATGGTCATCAGATTCAGATGTGAAACTGAAACCCAGCAACACAAGAAGGATCAAATACTTTTTTGTGGCTGCAAATTCAGAGGATTTAGATTTACCTGTAGCCTATAGGTAACAAGTGACAGGTAAACCTATAAGATGCTTGCTTATTTTCACAGAACTAAGTAAAATCTTTTGGCATACAGCTTACAGAGAGAAAGTTTACAGGTTTAGTCATACAGGAGCCTGGTACTAAGCTTGCCAATGTTGAATATTCCGTAGAATGGCAGTATTCCACCAGGCCAGTAGTCACATTCACTTTCAACCGATTTTATATATATATATATATAATTGTTGCATCTAATTAACCCATTGTAGCTATGCACAGAGTGGCTTCCAAAGCCTTATTGGTAATTTCTATGTCTAGTAACCAGTCAGTTTATTTATTAAACACAAAAGGAACTTGATAGAATTTTGATGCATATTGCGCAACAAGGATAAGGCTGACTAGAAGATTAACTCTCCCATTTAGAAAATATGTACTGCCTAATGACTCTCTTATAAGAGAGAAGTGGAAAGCATGTGTGCTTGCTAGTAAAGTTGAAAAATGCGTGTACTGTTTAATCATTCAGCATTCACCAGAATAGGATCAATGAAGAAGTCCCCAAGAAACAAAGATAGTCGTACCTCCCAAAGATTAAAAGGAACAGCATAATCATTGTATAGTTGAGTAATACTCTTTAGATTTAGTGAAATCTCTTTTGCCTTCTCCATGGCAGACCTAGCAGTCTCCACATCAGCCAGAATGGTATCACGAGGAAAAGGGTCACTTGGTGATTCAGAACTGCCTGGCAAATTTTCAAGCCGTGAAGCCATAAACTCTAGCTCTTGTTTGATTTGCATTTGGAAATGAAGAACTGCAAGTTTGCCTTCAAGTAGATCAATTATGTTGCTATCAACAGGATTTCTTGAGGAATTTGCAGAATTGCCTGCACTTTTGGCCTGAAGTGCTGCATTGCTCAAATATTGGAACCTGGATGCAAAAAAAGGTGTCATTACATATAACACATGGCCCTTATGAAAGCAAAGGAAAGAAGCAGAAAAAAATCAAAGTAAACAAAAGAAGTTAGTCAAAATCAGGAGACCTCTGGTCAAGAATTGGAGCTTCTGCCACACTGGAGCACTGCCTTTCTGCCAATATCAACAACATCCTAGCAGCAGCAATATGCTCCCCTTTGAGAACATAATACCTAGCTAAGAGCTCAAGATACTTTGTTTGACTAGTTGAAACCGCAGGAAGTCCCTGTACCTTAATGGGGAACAAAAGCTGGTCAGGATAGCATAACATGCAGTCGTGCAGATCTCCATAACATGGTAGACTGAGGAGTTACGAGGTAACCACTTCGATGAATTCAAATCATATAGCCAGTATCAAAGAAAGTTATTTCCAGATTCTCAATAAGGAAAGCACAGTAATTAGCAGGAACCATTACATGGCAGTAAGATATGATCGAGCTAGTATTATTTAAGGCATGACAAGCTGCCCCATGCATATCTAAGAAAATCTTGCAACTTCCACGGCTCCACACTTAACTGACAGGACATTAAGCAAGCAAAATCATGCCAATAGTTTGTCTTTCTTGTAGAGATACATGGGTAATGGGCTAAACCACATGGAACCTATCAGGACAGTAAGCACATACAAAGGAAAGGGTAAGTGATAAAAAGCAAGGAAACATGCAAAAACCCCACATGCAAGCTCAACAAAGCTAAAGTCCTGATTTGACTACAAGTTTTCATTGTCAATGGAAGAGCCTAACATCAACCTAGTTTCAAGTTTGACTAAAATATGAATAGCATTTCTAATAAAATACCAGGTATGTATTAGGATTCACCTCTTCATGATGCTTACGACCAGCACTTTGGAGAAAAGCAACCAGATCAGAACCTCCATATTCCAAAAGTTCATTTTCCAAACCAAGCTCAATAAGTGTCCTGTACAGATGCTCATGAAAAACTGTATCTGGCCACTGGACACTTAGTTGAATAATTTGTTTGATATATTTCCCTCGAAAAGCTGGAGCAAGTGCAGTAACTGAACCAGATGGTTTGTCTACACCTTGTGTACCACTCTGTCCACCAGGCTTGAGGGTACACAAAGCATTCATAACTATTTTATAGCACTGTTCACGCTGTGCAGTTATAGTATCATAATGCCTTGCATCAATTTGCCCATTAATAACATCCACATTGGAATCAAGTGCTTGAGCTTTCTGTAAAGGTAAACGCACTACTGCCTCATAGAATCTGAACCCCCACACAACAACAAAAGGTCAGCTTATGGAAAAAAGGAATCAATGAAAATTATTTACATTTATGCTGCAAAAGAAAACCATTCAGTAAGCAATAAGCCAATAACCTTAGGTTCTCAAATCTCTTGCATATAGAGCTCAAGTCAGCAGAGTCAGGAATTTTAGTCAAAAGATTGAAGGCGTCTCTAGCAAGGATGTCTTTTTCATCTTGGTTGTCTGTCATAGAGGCTTTCTCAAGACATTCCACTGCTAAGTAATATTTGTAATCTGACTCGTTGAAGTAACTAGGACAACCCTCTCTCAGTTTAGTGCTGACCTCGTCAACAGTTCCTCTGCCCTCTGGACCAATATAGTACTGCAAATATCACATAAAGAGAGCTAAATTGGAAATTTGGAATGAGTGAGGAAACCCTGTGGACATGTGTTACACTTGTGCTTTCTTGCCTTTTTTGTTGGAAGTGGGGGGGGGGGGGGGGCGGGGCGGGGCGGGGCGGGGGGGGGGGGGTGAATGCTCGGGGGAAGAGTATTACCTCCATGAGTGCAGAGATAAGGTGCATGGCAAGCTGGTCACCATCCTCAGAGCATACCAACTGATGAAATGTTAACTGAACTAATTTCTTGCGCAAATCATTACCTAGTGTCTGAACCAAGCGAGCAATGTTATGCTGGCAAACAAGTTGAAGCAGAAAGAGGGCTTCACCAGATCTTCGAAGCAACCGCCTAAGGCATTCAATTGCCCTCACCTGTTTACCAATTGAGGTCTGTGAGTAAAATAAATTAAGGTATGGATCCAAGAAATTTCAGAAGTGTTACCTCCATAGCAGCTAGTTCTGCTGACGTATAAGGCAGTCGTTGCTTTTTATTTGATGCAGACTGATCTATTGGATCAATGTCTCTAATGTGGGAGCTGTAGGGGCTCTTCCCACTGTTATGACCACCAGATCCAATGATAGGCCCTGTTCTGTACAGTATGGAACCAGAATCTCCGAGGCCAGCAACATAACTGTAAAGTCCTCTTTTCTTGTTTCTTCTTGACCTCAAAAATGTTTCCAGTGAGTGGATCTTACTCTCAAGAACCTTCATGGCCCCAGTAGAAGGCCTGCAAACAACCACACCATCACCACAATCATTGGAACCTATCAGTCCCCGAACCACCATAACTGGAAGTTCCCAAATGGGATACAGTAGTCTCGATGAGCATAAGCAGAGCCCCTCATATGCGCCAGAGAATATAGGATGTGCTTCTTGAACAACTTGTCCCATACTAAAGCCACCAGCCTGAGTTCTGGTGTTAGACAAGGCAGTACTGCCATTAATTTGAGGCATTCCAACAAGTCCAGGGTCCTCAAATGCTTCAGCAGCTTTCTCAGACACTGCATTGCTTATCAGGCTATCTTCAGCATAGAGTAGCTTTGCAGCTAGCATTAAGCACATCGCTGCAGCCTCTCCAGCACCAAAGCGGTTAAAGAATTCTTCTAAGTGTGATCTCAAGGTGTTCCCATCAAATAATTTTCTTAGGATGTCAACAGGTCTGTTAAAGACTACCTCCATCAAACCCATAGTATTGAATACAACAATCCTCCTCCGAGGTAAGATATGCTGGGTAGAAAGGTCTCCTTTGGCCCACAGTTTTATGGATGACTTCTCAGACGGTTTTCCAAAAGCTGCAAAGCATTCCACATCAGAATATAAAGACTGTATTATGAAAGCAGCATCTGGAAGTGGGAAGACATCAGAGGCACAAAGCATCCGACCCTCGACAGGCAAAGCAGAGACTGTTTCTCGCAGAGCCCCCGAGCTTCTGGATGTTGTCCCAAAGGTACTCGGAAGGGATAATTGGGCGGCTGAATCTTTCTGCACAGCAAGAAGGGAGGACATAGCTGTAGAAGATGAGTCTGACATTATAAGAGCACTGGCAGAATAGAAAGCAGACTCCACTTTTAAAGCAAGATCTTCTGGCTGAGCTCTGCCAGCAGCGGAAACAGCACCGAATGTGAGACCACCACCAACCCCTAGAGGTGGGGAAGGCCTGGTAGCAACAATTTTTAAACAGCTTGGCCTCTGCAAACCAGTGCTCAGTCCAACTGAACTATTTCCACCTGATGATGTAGAGATGAACAATCTCTTGCCATCTGATAAAACAGCAACAGCATGGATCAATTTTGATTCCATGGCCGATAAAGGTGCAATGCAGACAATTGTTGGTTTTGGGGATCGTGCAGCTCTTTGTGCATTAGGCCTCCGACCGCCATAAGGCGCATCTCGTGGATCAACAAGATTCTTTTCTTCAGTGATCTTTTTCAAAGGACCGTCGCCGCTAGCTCCTAAATCAAACAGCTGCAATTTCATGCCTTCTGTGCGAGCATAAACTGTATTTCTCTCCTCATCAATAACCATATCAACAATAGGATCAACAGCCGAGAATTTGAATGCATTTGGCAAAACCCACCTGAAAATCATGATTGTTGAATAAGCAGTTCAACACTAACACACAAGAAGCAAAGCAAAGTGACACATATCTTGTGTCCTACTCATTAGTCATTACACATACCTGGAAAGAAGACTACCTAAACCAGTTGTAAGGCAAACTTTACGGCAGCGCTTACGCCAGCCCGAACCAGTTGTGTACTGCAACTCATATATATGCCCATCACGTCCAGCTAGGAAAATTTGACCCTTATCTGTACAAGTGATGCATGTCATTGTGACACCATCAGTGGAAATTATGTACTCAGGTAAAGGTTGCAATGAAAGCTCCGCATATGTATCAGTTCCATCAGGTCTAGTTGAACAGCAAACTCCAACAAGTATCAGCTGGCACAATAATCACGTGTGAGTATATAATGACTTGGAAATACAGATCACAAATAGAAGAAAATTAATAAATTGCTGTTTGGAAGATTGGCTAGTTCACATGGTAAATGTCAATCACCAAATAGAAAAAGCAGCAACTACATGTGTGTAGCTTATATATAATCACTCACAAGATATTCAAAGTATAAAGCATTGCTCAAGTTTAGCATGGAACTGTGGATGTTTACTGCAATTCAACGGGAGAACTCACAAGCATCCTTACCTCAACAGGTGTTGCCAATACTAAAAGGTATTGAATGGCTTCAACAAAAATCCCAGATTTTGCTCTAGCTAGACCAACAGCACAAATCACTTGATCATCTGCACGATGCTCTTGACACTGCCCATCCCTGGGAAATATATCAAATCATGTGTTCAAGCATTAGAAAATGTATTGTTAACCTAAGTTATAAATGTATCAGGAAAATATAAAGATAAGTAGTCAATTACCACTTATCAAAGCGCCAAATAAAAAATGAATTGTCAACAGTTGCCCAGGCACGGTGTATTTCAGAAAATATTCCACAGAGAGCTGTTCCTTCACCAGCAACTGCATTATATCTTTCAATCAGCATAGGAGGCAACTGCCTAGTTTCTGCGACTTCCACCAAAGGAGGCCACTGCAAAAAGCAGACAGTGAGAGCATATTACAGAGTTCAGAGCACAAAACAATAGAAAATGTATTGTCGGATTTTTTAGGAACATTTTCACAGTAACTTCAGCCTTCAGGGTATAACTAAAACGTAAAACTCACACAGGAAGTCGAAAAGAATAGTCACTGCTATGGGTTTCCTCTTTTAAATGAGAACACAAAGGTGTCTTTTTATTCTTTGTTAACATCAAACATCATTATCCAATATAGAAAGGAATGTTGATTAGCAACAGTTGCAAAGGGATGCTGAGGCAAAAACACCATAGCTGTTATCAATGTAGATCAACAGCTCAGGGGCGTACAGCCTCTAGAGTATAACACACGGATGGTTGCGGGGTGCTTACCTCCTTGGGGTGCGAGGAGTAGGGATGGGAAGCGTAGCGCGAGGCCTCGAGGGCCTCCTCCAGGTCATGGCGCGCGGCAGCGTCACGGCCGATCCGCTCCGAGACGTGCAGCCCCGCCGAGGCCACGTCAGGGCCGATCGCCTCGTCCTCCGCCCAAGCCATCGCCGGAGGCCGGGGCATTACGCCTCTTGGAGGAGGAGGGGCGGAGGCGCGAGCGCGACACGGAAAAACCCTAGAGCGCGAGGGGGGAAGAGAGGAACGCGGTTGGGGTTTTACAGGTTTTTCTGCGCGGGGGGTCCAGGATTTTCAGTGGCGCGCTGGGGAAATTTTCCTTTCTGGCAAAATTACCGATGTGCCCTTGGAAAAAACTCCAAGCAGATGCACAGTTTTTAGCTGTGTTTACTTGTTTTTAAAAATTAAAATGATTTAGATTTTAACTTTAAATTATAAAAAATATAATTAAAATTCAAAAGCTAAAAAAATACTAGTTTATCAGTTCTTACAAGTGAGATAATCATCAGTTGTTTTGCATAATCTAAGAGCATCTCAAATAGAGCTCTTAAATTTTATTCACTAAATCGGATCATCATAAACTCTATTTCTTCCTAAAAATTAATGAATCTACATCAGTTTTTCCTATAATCATGATCTTGTTTTTTAAATACTACAAAAATGACATATAATCTATAATAATTTTATGTGAAACTATAGTTTTTTAAAATATGTATGTCATCCAGTATATAACAACGTGTGGAAAAGAAAATAATACACTCACAAGAGAAAAAATATGCATGGATGAGAATAGGAAATGACTAAAGTAATCTTACATTTGAGAGAGATGAGAGGTGGTTTAAAGAATAGAATAGGTAAGGGACTTATTTAGAAAGACTCTTGGAGCTTCATTTTTTACTAAAATGACTAAATTCAAATTTAGGTAACTATATATGTAATATGAGATGCTCTAAAACTCGGCATATGTAAATACATTGATACAACCTTATAAAACATTGATATTATTTCTCAGTGCATGTGTAGAAATTTATGATACGGCGAATAGTTTAAAGATTTATTATTACGTGAGTTTGCTGTACAACTTTATAGCATTTTCGCAGTTATGGTATTTTATATTCACGCCCAGAAAGTGCAGTGAGTTGTGGCTAATAAGAATCATTTTTTTCTGACACGGATACGCGAATACAAATAAAATACGATCATGGTTACTCTTGATTCTTGGAGTAACAATCTAATCGTGGTGATCAAAAGTAGTCAGGACAATATCAATAGGCAATCGCTTAGGGAGAAATCAACGCATCTAGAGAGCATGCAGCTTTAGCACAACAAAATACTACAGTGTTGATCTTTTATGTTAGCAAAAATCTAAGAAAATTACCACAGATACAATAAAGTTTGCGAATATCTGACATTGCAGCCGTGTTGGACCGTCGAGACAACGGGAAGCTAGGGAGGCGGGAGGAACAACAGGAAACCAAGAGTATGACCATGCGGGAGCAAGAGTCACCTAACAGCCAAACAACAATCGACGAGCGACATCCAGGCGGAGCGACAATGGCCAGGAGCCAAACATGAGAATGGTCATCGAATGCCCAAATCAGACAGAAGGTGCTGCTCACATGTTCATGTTCAGTTATTTAAATGGGACTATAGTTGCGAGCGCCCGCCCAGGTGCAATTCACCCTAATTTCTCTGGTTAGGTGGGCTGAACCTCCTCGACATGGGCTAGTTACTGAGTCAACAAACTGAACTCGAGGCGAGCCTCTTAGCTCGGTCATCATTCGAGTTGAGCCAGCTCGCGAATTGATTCATTGGCTCGGTCACCAACACATGGAGTGAAGCCGTCCCTATATCTAGTGCATAAAATCATAAATTCTATGTTTTACCTCTAAGGCATTTCCATGTTATACATAAGTCCTACCTGATTAGCATCAACCCTAGTGTCACAGTGGAGAACATCAAATCACGTATTTGCATCATTGTGTGAGCACTAAGTCGTGAACACCAGACACATCTCTTCTCCCCTCCTGACGGTTGGCGCCGCTAATGCTCTCGATGACCAACGGTCCCTAGCCCACTACCCCCACCGACCACCGTCACCTACACTTGCGCTGCCACTTGATTTTATAAGAGGAATGAGTACCCAACGATACCATTTCTAAGTTACGAAAGCATAATACATTAAAAGAGATTAAAAAAAAACAAATGAATAGTGCTATTACCAAGCTGAGCCGGAACCGGCTCCAAACCATAATTTTGATTCACTAAGCTGCCCAAACCGGCTCGGAGCTTGCCTTGCTAAAAAGGTGGCTCTAACTCGATTGTCAGCCCTACACCTGTCCCGTGTCCTCTCTCGTCCGTCCTACCGCGCGGTTCTGCTGGACCGAATGCAGACGCCCCCCGCGCGGCTCAATCCATTAGCGGGAGGACGACAGCCAGTCCACCACTCCGAACCTGCATAGACCGATCCTCCTGCACCGCAGTCTCCATCCCCTGAGATGGTCCCCATCTGTCATACTCATTACTCCGCTGGACCCGCACCCACGGGAACATGCGCCGTTAATGGCCGCCGCAACGGTAAACGTTACCCCTGGGAAGGAGATGAGCCGCGCCCGGATCCCCTCCTCCCGCACCTCCAGATCACAATTCACAACACCATCGTTGCCTCCGCCTCGAAATCATTTAGATAGGCTTTCAACCAGCTTCCCCGCGAGAAAGCGGGGTTGGGCTTAGGGCTCTAGGGTTTGGACGCCCCCTTGTGGTCCTCGTCGCCTTCACCTGTTGGGTCAGGGTTGCGTCGACGGTCGGGTGCCTGGTGGGGGTGGGGGGCGGGTGGTCGATGCGGCGATCGCCGGCGATCGGGAGGCTGTAGCGGCAGCAGGGAGTGGGATCTCCTCGGCGGTTTGTCTGGAGATGGCCTCTGAAGCGCTCTCTATCATCCCGGGCGCCGTGCTGCGCAACCTCTCCGACAAGCTCTACGAAAAGCGGAAGAACGCCGCGCTCGAGGTGAGGGATTTTAGTTCCTTCGTGGGTTCTGATTTTGGAGCGATCACAACGGATTTGATGTGTATTTTTTTGTTGTTGTTGTGGGTGGTTTGTAGATCGAGGGGATCGTGAAGCAGCTGGCGACTGCAGGGGACCACGATAAGATATCAGCAGTGATCACTATGCTCATCGGCGATTTCACACTCTCCGCCCAAGCGAACCACCGGAAGGTTTGCTTAGATTGCCGTTGTTGTCATATCTGCTATTGAGATTGCCCTTGTTGTCATATCTACTATTGGCGGGGATCAGATTTATTGTTGTTCTGTCGCACCTTTTTGTTAGCAGGGTGGATTGATTGGTCTTGCTGCAGTCACCGTCGGACTCACCACTGAAGCTGCTCAGCATTTGGAGGTCTGTTAGAGCTGTGATTAATTGATCACATCTTCCTTTTTATTGCTCCAATTTAATTAAGCGCTACTCTGTACACGCTGAACTCTGCTTAGGACTGGAAAAAAGAGTCAGAAGTTATCCGTAGGTTTTTTGGAATGTAAACCCCCAGTTTTCACTATACAGATAATCTTTTCCATGGATTAACCTCAAGTGTAAATTGTTCTCTTAGGTTAGAATTTGTATGACCTGTACTTGAAATTGGCAATTATCCTGTTTAGTTAGGGCTGTGACTGGCCATGTTTCATGTCTTCATTAGTGGTGTGTTCAATTGTCAAATGTCATATGATTGCATTAAGCCTTCTTTGCTCTATGCTTCCAGCAAATTGTGCCTCCTGTGATTTACTCCTTCAATGACCAAGACAGTAGAGTTCGCTACTATGCGTGCGAAGCACTATACAACATAGCAAAGGTAAACATTTTGTTGAGCAATGGGACATGAATTGTACATTTGCTTTGCACTAACATTAATTTTTTCTTTCTTTTGTAGGTTGTGCGAGGGGATTTCATTATCTACTTCAACAAAATTTTTGATGCATTATGCAAGCTTTCTGCAGACTCTGATGCTAATGTGCAGAGTGCAGCTCATCTTCTTGACAGGCTTGTTAAGGTACGATCATCTGGACAATTGATGCATCATATACCTATTGCATCCTTTAGCCCTGATAAATATTATTTATGAACCAGGATATAGTAACTGAGAGTGACCAGTTCAGGTATGCTGTATATGTATTGCCTTTTTTAGCGTCAATATTATGCAGATTGCAGAATTTAATCTAGTATTGACTTCTGATAGTTCCCTTTTATCTTAATTTTGCTCTTTAGCATAGAAGAATTTATACCACTATTGAGGGAGCGCATGAATGTGTTGAATCCCTATGTGAGGCAATTTTTGGTGGGGTGGATAACAGTGTTAGACAGTGTGCCTGATATTGACATGCTTGGTTTCCTTCCTGATTTTCTTGATGGTAATATGGGCCTCTCTTACCTATTGAGTGAATTACTTACATTGACAGTTGTGCAACCTTGTTTTTACTCCCCCCTGCAGGTTTATTTAATATGCTGAGTGATTCGAGCCATGAGATAAGGCAGCAAGCAGATGCAGCACTTTCTGAGTTTCTGCAGGAAATTAAAAATTCACCAGTATGACCATCCTCATTAAAAAATTTCATCTATCTGTATCAGTCTCTTAACAATGTTGATGCAATGCACATCTGACCTGATGAATATCCCTTTAATAGTTTTGTCTTCATTTATACCAAAAAATCACATTTTCCATTTCTTTGTTTGCTTTCAATGCTGACTGTGCCAACCTTGAATGGAAAGAACGTAGATTATGGTCGTATGGCTGAAATACTTGTTCGGAGAGCGGGTTCTTCTGACGAATTCACTCGGTTGACATCTATCACATGGGTATTTTTTTTGTCTTCCTTGCCTTCAATTAGTCCAATATGGCAATATAGAAACCAAAACACAGTATACTTAAATACACTTGAGTAACATCTTGTGCTTCATTGTGCAGATTAACGAATTTGTGAAGCTTGGTGGGGATCAACTTGTTCCTTACTATGCAGATATTTTGGGAGCTATCTTGCCATGCATTTCTGATCAAGAGGAGAAGATCAGAGTGGTACTTTCCTTTCTTGTCCTTTTGATTCAGAGAATTCATGAAGATGTAGCCTGCTTATCTGTTGAGGGTTATTTACTTATTTCTTTATTTACTTCTTTGTTTGCAAGGTTGCACGAGAAACTAATGAGGAACTTCGTGCTATAAAAGCTGATCCAACTGAAGGATTTGACATTGGAGCGATTGTCTCTATCGCAAAGAGGTCTCTACTCAACCACTTGGATAGAAAATTTGATTACAAGCTTATGTAGTTCATGCTCAATCTTACAAAGATCTTTAAATTGGTTAATGACTTAAGAGTTAGAAATATGGACAATCACTTGTAAAATGGCATTGATGAAATAACATTGAAATTCTTTTTATTTCAGGGAATTGAATGGTGAACATGAGGCCACTCGGATTGAGGCACTGCATTGGTTTTCCACTCTGTTGGCTCGCTATCGTGCTGAGGTGCTCAATTATACATGTTTTTTGTGGACTGCATCAGTATTTTAAGAAGTCACTTGTGTAATTTATTCATGCTTGAATTTGCATAATTTATTTCTTTGAACCCTTAGGATTTAGTTCAATCTGAACTCAATCCCACTCCTCTGACTTGGACATGTTCAATTTCATCATTGCATGATTGATGTTAATATCGTTTTGTGCAACAGTTCTTGGCATACCTGAACGATATCTTTGATCCACTCCTAAATGCACTCTCTGATCCTTCAGATGCGGTGAGTTCTCTTATAAACAACTTGCTGTGAGCATATAATTTCAGTGTTTTATTTTTGTATGATGATCTGTGGTCTAATCTTGAAATGAAATCATGCAAGGTTTGGACCAGTGTGAATGGTGTACATGCTAATTTATTTTCTCAAGTGGTGCAAATTTTAAGAACCATGGACCTATGCTCTTCCATGGATAATATACCAAGGGATGAAAATGCACAATTTCCATCCCTTAAATATTGTTCTTGATAAGTAAACCCCATCACATTTCAGTCATTTACTTTTCCAACATTACAAAGCAAGTGATTGTGTGACTATTGCTGTTGGCAAGGATATAATCCATTTTTGCTGTCCTTGCTGCTGGCAAGGATAGATTCACTTTTGCTGTCCTTGCTGTTGGCAAGGATAAAATCTGCTAGTGTTGTTATTTCCCTTGCTTAATAAATCGTAATATAGTTCGGTAGTTCCATTGTCACTTGGATTTGACACAATCCTATGATAGCTATAGACAACAAAAAGATAATTCTTGCTAAGCCATTCTGCCATTGCATCGTAATACAATAGTGGCTGATGGTGATGTAAGGTTATTCACCATCAATATTTTTGCTACTTTTTGTACCATATGCCATATCATTGAACTTGGCTTTTGTTGGTTACCATATTTTTACACGTGCAGGTTGTTCTGTTAGTGTTGGAAGTCCATGCATGCATAGCTGGAGAGCCTCATCACTTTCATCATCTTGTATCCTACTTAATCCGGACTTTTCACAACAATCATGTTCTGCTGGAGAAGTCTGCACATCTCCCCACTACTTAGTACATGTTTGTTTATCTTTTGTCTAGGTTTTAGGGTAAACAGTTTAATGTTATGTAAATTGCTGAGCTAACAATGGTTTATGGCATACTTTGGCAGACGTGGCGCTCTGATAGTTCGTCGACTTTGTGTTCTTCTGGGTGCTGAAAAAGTTTATCGAAAATTCTCTACCATTCTTGAGAGTGAAGGTGACCTTGATTTTGCATCCACCATGGTTCAGGTATCTCCCACTGTTGCTATATTATACTACTGCCGTAATTTAACTGTAAAAAACCAGTAACTGTTTTAAAATTTTCTGTAGGCCTTGAATTTGATTTTGCTCACATCAACTGAACTTGCTGAGCTGCGTTCTCTTCTTAAGAAGTCATTGGTTGATTCTTGTGGCAAGGACTTATTTGAATCTTTATACAGTTCTTGGAGCCACTCTCCTATGGCTACAATTAGTTTATGTCTACTTGCCCAGGTAATGACCAATTTTGCAATTTGTGTGGCTTACTTAGACACTGATCTTTGAATTTTCTTTTTCAAACATGTGTAGGCATACAATCATGCAGTTTGTGTTATCCAGTCTCTGGTAGAAGAAGATATACATGTGAAGTTTCTAGTGCAACTAGACAAATTAATCCGTCTTTTAGAAACTCCAGTATTTGCTTGCTTGCGTTTACAGGTAAAGCCCCTTCTGATAATGCCTCATCTTTTTTTCATTTGGCTGATATGAAATTAGTTGGTTTTTGGTTTTGTTTGTTTGTTTCTCATCATACATTTTTTTCAAACCCTGATATCTCCTAATGCTTCCACATTCAGTACATATACTCTAAGGCTGATATGTAGGTGTTATTCAATTTATGTGATGCAAATATGCAACAGTAGAAGTTCATGAAATCTCTGATGACATGTATGATGTGCATATTTTCTGTTATCTCCCGAATAGAAACACAGAGAATTGGCCATTTCAATGATACTATTCTATGATATTGTACAATAATATGGTTTAAAACACTTGCAGCTTCTTGAGCCTGGAAAACATACTTGGCTTCTCAAAACACTTTATGGTCTCCTGATGCTGCTGCCTCAGGTATGATTGATATCTCATTAATTGTGATCCTACGGTTTTGCTTTTCTAGTTTCATGGATATGCTGTAGTTTCCTGACTGAAGTTGAGAACTTGACTCACATACAAAAATGGAAATTCTCACTCGTTAGGTTTGATGGGGTGTATGTATACTTAAATCATGCCCATAGCAGTATAACCTGGACACTGGCTTAGAACTGTTTTAATTTACTTAGCTGATTGATCATTGGGAGATAGGAGGCTAATGATGTGGGGGAGGAGAAAACCAAGAGAAACCAATGACATGGAGACAAAGGTGGCAAGCAATATAGTGAGAGGAACCATACTGGGAATTGGGAAGCATAGTGCCAGGTTGAGCTTGGCTAGCCTGCCTAATCACCACCATTTTTCCCTTCTGAGGACAAAAATCACTAGGAAGCATTGTGAGACTGAGCTGGGTTAGCCCACCTGGTTACTAGCTTACCACCATTATTTTTCCCTTCTTTTGTTTTAACAATGATCATTGCCACCTCTACTCTGCGTGTCATTCATGATGCCCTGTTGCTAACTGTTAGCATTGGCATAGTTTACCCCCGCAGGAAGAATAGGGAGTCTAATGCTGGCAAAACTCCAAATTAATGAGTTGTCAAACTATTAATAGTAGTAGTAACCAGTTAGGTCTTTAGTAAGTAGTAATAGTATTTGGTCAGGAATTTAGCAAGGGTCAAGGGAAGTAATAGTATTTGAGTAGGATTCTTCTATTTGTAATAGCAGTAGTATTTGATTAGGAGTCTATCTGTAAAAGGTCTATATATATGGCACCATATGCAGAAGAAATAAAGCAAGAAAAGATTAGTCTAATTACCTAACCCTGTTCTCTACCTTCCTCATCTCTTTTCCCCAGCTGGCACATAGCCACATATCCATGAAGGCCTCCTATCACAAATAACTACCCCATCCATTCCCAGCCACCACATAACACTAACATAACAACTGCCTCCTCTTCCTCTTCCTCTTCCTCTTCTCTTCCTCTTCACTTCCATTATTTCATCAGCATGCTTTTCAACCTACATAATCTGTTTGGTTTGAGGAAATCAGGAATGAAACTATGACCGTACGAGATATGGTTGGATGATCCAATTCGTCACTTGTCAACTAAACATGTACTTTGAAGCTATCAGGTGGTGATTGTCCATTCACCATCTCTTTCTTCAAGCCAAATAGTTCAATATTGTTTCACCAGATTCTGTAGGAAGGGTGTATGCCTTCTTATGCATGTCCCTTTTTGTCATTTACACTCAATGGAAAGTTGTCACCTTTCACTTTTCAAAACAGTTCTAATACTGAATGACTAAGCATTATATGTTTGTGCAGCAAAGTGCAGCCTTCAAAATCTTGAGAACTCGACTGAAGACAGTGCCTTTTGGGGAAAATCTTAAGCGCACATCTTCAGCAAACCCATACTCTCAGATTCTACAAGTAACAGAAGATGGCAATCGAAATCAAGACACACTGAACTATATTGCGATCAATTTTCAATCCCGGCTCCACCAGTTTGAGAGCATGCAGCAGCAGCACCGGGATCATCTGAGGAATCAACTGCAATCCCGAAAATCTGCTTCAGCTTTAGCATTGTCACAGGTAGTGTTTCGCTTGCATGCACTGCACATATCTGATATATTATATATACTTAACCCCCATTATTAGTTCAACTGGGTTATTAGTTGCATATTAAAGTTATTCTTTAGCTTTTAGAAACTCTGAAAATGTTTAGATTTTAAGTATCTATCCATCTAGGGTCTGTTTTCTTGGCATTGAGTTTTTTCATATTTTTTATGAACTTTTTTTCATATTTTTTGCTGGAGTGTACTGTCTAACACTTCATTTTCTAGTAGAATTAGGGTAGGTTTAGGGTTAAGAGTCCAATTGCAATTCGGCTATATGTGACAACTTAATTGTGCACGTGACACACTAGGAAAATCTGCTCTTCAATGGTTCAATCTTAGAAACTTCCATAGGGTTCTTTGATTGGATAATATAGTTTTGTGCTGGAAGCTTTAAAACTCTTAGTCAAATGAAGGTTCTCTTTAAGTAAAAATACTTATTCTTTGAAACAGAAATTACTGGGTAACTTTTGTGAAACATGCAGGAAATCCGAAGATACGAAGAAGCACATTCCTCAATATCAGAGATTAGCAGGCCCCCTTCAAGAACATCCAGAAACATTTCATGATGCATTTGGTTGCTTGTGATATATAATAAATACATTTGCAGGACGTGTCGTCACAAATTTGTTGGGACCTGGTTAGTGTCCCTAATTTTTTTCAAAGGAGGTTTCATAGGGTACATAGTGCAATCTTTTTGTTTGGTTCCTAGATTCTGTCACGGGATGGCAATTATTTGTTGGAGAAAGCTCTTTTCCCTCTCTTCAGCCATTCTTTTCCCTTTTTTCTTTTAGCTGTTTCAATGCTCATACGGTTTCGGTAATTTTTCAATTGAAGGCCAATGAGCAAAATAGTATTTGGAGATATGTTGCGACTGTTCTGCTTATCAATCTCCAATAAATTTAGTGATGCAATGTAAATTTTTATTCCTAGTTATTATTCGTATTTTTTCCTTCTGTGAAATCGTCAACTTTTTTAAGTTGGTCCATGCAAAACCGCTTCTTAGTTTTTGGACAAATGCATGCATATATCCACTACTTTGTTTTTATGGCATGTAAATTCATTATTCATGCGTAAGCTATATTGAGCCATGTATGTTTTTTTTTGAATGATCAGTAGGAGAGTTGAGCCATGTATGTTGTATTGTCAATGAATGTGTTACTTTTAAAATGGTCTCTAGGATATTTCGTTGTCAACAAAATGCCATGTGAGGTCTAACTCATCTTGGGTTCATCCAAATATTTCGGTCATTGGAACCTTCTCATCATGTTTGTCTCCATTGACGGTTGTGACATAGGCAATTGTAGGGTCGTGGTTTACTTTATTTGTTTATTTCAGTTATATTATACAGCATCACATTCCTGGAAACCAGTATAGGGCAATGGCTCATCGTTGTATGCATGTATAGCTGAATGGTAATGACTCAAAGATAGATTTTATGTTCTAAACCAAAGATCTGGTTTATGTTTTATAGATGGTTGCACAAGTTGTTTGGGTTTTTTACGGTTTGCAAAAATGTCATCGTTGTGTCACTGCCAGATGGGGGTCGCCACAGTCACTGACAGTGGCATGTAAGCAATTTCTGAAAATTATAATGGCATGTGAGTAATTTTCCTTTGTTTTATAGCATTGTTGTTCATGCCACATGAATCGGGATTAGGAGAGTTGAAAACAGTGCCTTAATTTACAAGGTCTTGATGGGGATGGGATGTGCAAAAATGAGGAGTATCTTGGTTGACCTTTCTTCTTAAAAACAAATATTTGCCATCTATTAAACTAAGGACAAAATTATTGGCAAGTAGATTCCTTGGCCAATTGGGACAAGCCAGTGATGCAACGAAGATGCAAGATTCTGCACAGAAAATATGTAGCAAACTACAATTTGAGTTCTTGATGCAACAATAAACATAAACTAGTCAATTGGTTCTTTGGGTCCCTGAAAAATTCTTTGGTGAACAATTTCACACCTTAGCAGGACTTTTGTGAAAACAAAATGATTGTTTCGTTTAGAAGATAAAATTATCATATTTTTTGTTTGGTTGAATAATCTCTACATTTGTCACCCAAATCTTTCGACCACACTTCCTCAGCTCATCTTTGCTCTTGAACTAAATAGACATCAAAGATGAAACATTTTTATTTTATCTCGCTCCTAAATCAAACACACAAGAGTCATTATTAGGAGAGCTCATGTCCAACATTAAAGGCTGAATTGCCCCCGTATGAACATATGTACGGTTGTATGCCTGTTGCACACCGTAACAAAGATCAAAGTGCCAAATGGGAAATGTGAAGTGGGCTATAGAGTTAATGATATAGAGAGCGTGACAGCACAATCCGAAAATGTCAAAAAAAACAAGAAGCGAAATTTGTGCTTATGGACCGCAAAGCATAGTCATGACACCAAAAGAAGCTTCTTCGAAGGAAATTTTACGGTTTATAAGAAAGCAACAAAATATCACAATTTTTGGTAGATATCAAAATTAACGCTAAAAATCACCAAGGAGGTAACCCATCTTCAAGAATATACATCCAGATCTTGAGATCAGCGAGAATGTAACAAAACGTAACCAGCGTTATTAGTCTTAACCAACATTTTAACCGGGACCAAGATGCTTAAAACACAAACAATTTGTCAAGGTGCACACATCAGATGACGTTACTGTATGCAATATAAAAATCAGTTTCTTAAAACAACAGGACGTTGAGCAAATTATGTAGATGCAAAGTCAACCAATGCGGTGAATGGAAGACGTTTGAGATGCTATACAGCCTACAAGTAGATGTTTCAAAACCTCTTTGCTGCTGTTTTTTAGAACCTCGCAGTTGGAAGATACCATTATTGAATCAAAGAGTCCAGATGAGCTGAATAAGTTGAACAAATCAAGTAACAAACTAAGATTGGTGGAGCTTAAAATACAATAACGCTCTGGCCCCGCTTTCAGAATATTCAAGCAAAAGTTTTGCTTGTTCATGCTTAAACTAACTCTCAGTATGTCATCAACAACAACCAGTGTTCTATACTCAATTCTTGGGTTTTAAAAAAACCTTGTAATAAACTGCCAAGTCAATATGTAAATCTGTATGCCACGGCCGTTGCCGGTTTTAACATTTGACAATGGAAATCCTCTATGCAAATACAGAGCATAACTGTGACGACCAGTCGATGGTAATTGCCACGTTGAGGTCAACAGTTAAAAAAAGTTCCCGTGGATCGACTGGTGATCTTTTTTATTTTCTTGGCGAGATCGTCTACTATTGGGGGAGATCAACAGACGAGAGAAGCAAGAGAGAAAGCTTAAGGCGTCGCTCTTTTTGGCTAGATTGGTCACGTCCAATTCATTGTTGTTGTCATGGTGATATGGTTAACCAGAAGCATAAAGCCGAAAACTTGTAAATAAAAGCAGCTATAACGTGTACATGTTTACTACATTTTAAGAGCTAGTTTACAAAATTAAGTATTCACCAGTCATTAGCAGTTCAGGTTCCGGACAAGTGACCATCCAACAGAACAAGGGGAACAACATGTCCTTTCTTTTATTATTGCTATACATCAGTATCAAGATCAAATAAAAAATATGCAATAGCATCAAGGCAGCCTTTTATGTATCTTTTCATTGATGTTTCTTTCTTTCTTTGTTAAATAAAAAAACAGAGCCTGCACTGAAAACTAATCACCATGTTGACTTTGAATTATTTGAATCAATGGATTAATCTAACTCAAAGATACCGAATGAAAATGAATGTGCAAGAATATGAAACAAACTATTTTCTATTCTAGTTAGTACGATCAGGTTACCTGGAAATGCACATGAAAACATTTTCCTGATTATTTGGAAACTGGCCCTTATATTTTGCTCTTCCTTTTTGGTAAATACATACACTCACAAACACTACGCTCACGGAGTTCATGATCGATATTAGATTGAAAGGAAAAACAAGATAAGAAATAGATTATGACCATATTGCTCTACTATTTTAGACATGTTCTAACAGTGTGAAACAATCACTACGTCTGCACTGCCTAGTTACGTGTGGCTGTACCTCTTCTTTCTTCCTGAAAATACTGCAGCATCCTCTCAAATTGAGATGATTACTTCAGTTTCCTTAAACTTTTTGAAAGATAAGATATACATTATCTTTTTTTTTGCAAGCGGCCAATATGGTTCATCAAATAGCTGAAAATAACAAAAAATTAGTATCTCTCAAAATGTTGCATGCCTCCATCATCAGACAGTTGCGAGTTGCGACTTTGCAAACCAGCATAGCTAGCCAACGACGTGCCGGTATAAATACCCCTCGCCTCTCCCGGCTTTGTCCTCGTCCCCTGCATACCTCACTGCATCTTGCTCACTCAGATCGCTTGTGCTAGGTCCTGCTTTCAGCAATGGCCAACCTCACCGACCTCGTTAACCTCAACCTCAGCGAGTGCACCAACATGATCATCGCCGAGTACATCTGGTTGGCCTCCTCCTCTTCTGATATATGTTATTGATTTCGTACTTGTTTTCTGAACCTGAGTCTCGTGACAATTCACTACCCATCGTTTCATTCTCCTGCGACCACTTGATATGCTCTGGTTTGACCTGAACGATCTTTCTCATCTCAAAAATGCCATCTTTTTTTTTTCTGTTCAGGGTTGGAGGATCAGGCATCGACCTCAGGAGCAAAGCGAGGGTGAGCTACGTTTATCCCAACATACAATTCTGGAGAGACTGATCCTGCCACAATATTTTTCTCACCATTTTTTGTTCCTTTTTTTTCTCTTCGAGCAGACAGTGAAGGGCCCCATCACCGATGCGAGCCAGCTGCCCAAGTGGAACTACGACGGCTCCAGCACCGGGCAGGCTCCCGGAGAGGACAGCGAAGTGATCCTCTAGTAAGATCTCTCTTCGCTCTTGTGATGGTGTTTCACTTTGCAGAGTACGACCTGGTTCTTTGTTGCTTATGCCTTTACCTTGTTTTGCTTTGAAGCCCTCAAGCCATTTTCAAGGACCCGTTCAGGAGGGGTGACAACATCCTTGTAAGTTCCTACCCTTTTTTCTTTGCACATTCTGCTCTGTAATTCATGACGCATGGACACTTTAATGAAGTGGAAAACATTGAGTTTTATGATAGAATTCTAATAAAAAAACCATTGCTTCAGGTACTCCTTTGTTAAATTCTTGTTTGGTTCAGAAAAGAACTTAGCAATGTCAATTAAGTTGTTTTTTTTTTCTGGCAGTTGGATGTGCATGGAGATATGTACGCTTTTAGCTAGCTGTTTATCTTGATCTGAATATCATTGGTTGGCCTGGTCGTACTTCAGAGAATTCCAACTTGTTTTCTTGATAATTTATCAGCTTCTTAGAACACAGTGGCCATGAGGAGTCCCAGTAGCTTAGATGCTACTAAAAACCATGGACTTGTGTTTAAGCATTGAGAAGTAGCTATGCCAATTTGCCAAGTCGCTGGTTTGCTGAAATTTTATTCAATGCTTCCAATAGGTGATGTGCGACTGCTACACGCCACAAGGTCAGCCAATCCCCACTAACAAGAGACACAATGCTGCCAAGATCTTCAGCCACCCTGCTGTTGCAGCTGAGGTGCCATGGTAAGAATCCTTCTGCCTAGATTAAGTATTTTTTTTGCATGCATCGGATCAACTAGAATTTCAATTCCCTTGTCAAAAGCTTTCCTTTATTCCAACAAACAAGATCATGTACGAAAACAAAAGCTTCAAAAAAAAGTGGAGGATCTCAAACATATATCTATTTTCCTACCTTATCTGCTTGCAATTCTTACCAGGTTACATCTCTGAATTCAAACAGGTACGGTATTGAGCAGGAGTACACACTCCTTCAGAAGGATGTGAACTGGCCCCTTGGTTGGCCAGTCGGTGGCTACCCCGGTCCACAGGCAAGAAATCAATCACTGCTCAAAATATTCTCATGCTTCAACTTTCAACTGCTGAAAACAATCTATGTGATAGTTGACTCTCTGAAAGATTCCATCACTAGTGTGCTACTTGAGCCTTTTAGGACTTGAATCGAAACAAGCAGCTAGAGTATCTGTATTTCCATGTGTGTTCTGTAGGAGTAGCAAGAAGATAAGAGTGTGTAATTTTCTGAACTTGTTGTGCATTTTGTTTTTGTTTTCAGGGACCATACTACTGCTCTGCCGGTGCCGATAAGGCGTTCGGCCGTGACATCGTGGATGCACACTACAAGGCCTGCCTTTACTCCGGGATCAACATCAGTGGCATCAACGGGGAAGTCATGCCTGGCCAGGTAGCACAATCTCTGAACCTAGCAGATCGAGCAGCACATTGTTGTGTTCATCTTGTCGGAGTAATTCTGAAGCTGATTCTGTGACGACACGACAGTGGGAGTTCCAAGTTGGCCCGTCAGTTGGGATCTCGGCCTCGGACGAGATTTGGGTTGCCCGTTACATCCTCGAGGTACGTATCGATTCCTGGCATTCTCAGCTTAAAGCATGTAGCTTTGGATCGATGAGTGTCGATGAGATGGAGATGAACTTGTGTTTGATCGATTGCAGAGGATCACGGAGGTGGCCGGAGTCGTGCTCTCCCTCGACCCAAAGCCGATCATGGGAGACTGGAATGGCGCTGGTGCCCACACCAACTTCAGGTAAGCAGTGTGTAGCACTACTAGCTCTGTTCACTGGCTGTGAGCTGCGCGGCGGCTGATTAATGGTCGGGCCGTAACCTCGTCGCAGCACCAAGTCGATGAGGGAGCCGGGGGGCTACGAGGTGATCAAGAAGGCGATCGAGAAGCTCGGGATAAGGCACGCGGAGCACATCGCCGCCTACGGCGAGGGCAACGAGCGCCGCCTCACCGGCCACCACGAGACCGCCGACATCAACACCTTCAAATGGGTACGTACACACTCGCCGGCCTCCGCGCCGTCTCGCCTCGTTCGATCGCTCGCTCGGTCGCCGGCTAACTTTTTTTTTTGTTGGCTCTCGCAGGGCGTGGCGAACCGCGGCGCATCCATCCGCGTGGGGCGCGACACGGAGAAGGAGGGCAAGGGCTACTTCGAGGACCGCAGGCCGGCCTCCAACATGGACCCCTACGTCGTCACCGCCATGATCGCCGAGACCACCCTCCTGTGGAACCCATAAGCCGACACGAAAGGCAAAAAAAAAAAACGTACGTACGCGTACTACGTGCATCCGCCGTGATGTGTTAGCGTTGGATTTTCGGTCTCGGTTTCGCCGACGTCCTTCCACTTTCCAATTTTCATAGCCTGTCCTGTTCTTCAATTCGCTGAGTGACATCTACAATCTACTCCGAATAATAATGCTTGTAACGGATTTGCATTGCTTTTGCATTAGGGACGGTTATATATATGTTCTTTTCCTATATTGTGATTTATGCAAACCGCTGTCTTTTGTTCGATCAGCTTGTCTGTTTGTTCGATCGGTTCCACCTTGTTCTACATTCTTTACATGTCACTTTGAGGAATTTTTCCCTGAAATAATATTTTTTAAAAAAAAATTCAAATATATACGACATTTTGAAAATTTACAAAAATGGGTACCAATCGGTACTTGAAGTGCCGATTGGTGCCACGTTAACTCCAGTCGTCACTTCAAGTGCATACTGGATGTTGCCCCCTATCAAATTCTGTCACGTTAGCTTCAGTCGACACTTAAAGTGTCAATTGAAGCTGACGTGACATTTGCCCCTATTAGATTCTGTCACGTCAGCTCCAGTCAGTATTTGAAGTGCCGACTGGAGCTAACGTGGCATCTAGTCGGCACTTCAAGTGTCGACCGGTACCTATTTCTGCATTTTTTCAAAATCTCCGTACAAATTTGAAATTTTCTTAAAAAAATATTATTTTAAAAAAAATCTCACTTTGAGTAGCCTTTGATGCCGATAACATTGATGGATGAATACGTCTGTGCTAAAATGTGTCGTGTTGCATTTTGAGGAAGCCTGTTTCAAGCTAAAAAGGAATAACATTTGTTATTCTACATCACGGGTGTAGAATGCTATTCTACACCACGGGTGTAGAATGCTATTCTACACCGACGTGGAATGGAGGGGTTGAGATTGGGTGGGGGATGGGCACGATTGGGATGATCGGTGTAGAATAACATTCTACACCCATAGTATAGAATAACGTTCCCGTATATGCAGAACCAACTACATACTAAAGTGTAACCCTATCTTATCTTATCTGTGTGCAACCACCGGAGGAATAATGTCACATGTTCCTCTTTAATCTTCAGCCCTTCTTTTCCCCCTTGATCGATGTACGCCTATATATTCTCGATATATAGTAGGGGAATTTTTTTTCGTTCACATACCATAATACCAACAATTCAGTCATTTCTCCAAAGTAAAAAAGAGTAGCAACTGAAGTTTATCGTGTTCGTCAGGCAGTCTTACTGCATATGTAGTGCAATCATGTTTTGTGTGATAAACTCTAGCTCGCGAGCACGAGCCACTGTGTTGGCAACGTCGATGACGAACCTGTACCTCACGTCGCCCTTCTGCAGACGCTCCATGGCGGCGTTGACGTCGTGCATGCCGATGACCTCCACGTCGGCGGCGAAGTCGACCATCTCCTGGGTGTCAGTCATCCCGCCGATCATGCTCCCCGCCACGCTCTTCCCACCTGCGGACGGCGGCGAACTGGGCTGTGAGGCGAAGTAAGCATGGGCCGGCATGGGTTGTAGTTGGTGGATGTGCGGCCCAAGGCCTAATGGCGAGGAGCACTCACCTGACTGTAGAGGGTACAGTGGGAGCTGCACCGGCTTGCCTGGCGAGCCGACGGGGACGAGCTTGCCATGAGTCCTCAGCAGCATGATGAGCGGCGTCAGGTCGTGCGCCGCTGAGACCGTGTCGATGATGCCGTCCATGGTGCCTGCAGCAGCCTGCAGGTGACGGGTTAGATCTGCACCTTCATCTGTTCGGAGCTGATGCTGAGCAAGAACGCGTCGGCGGCCAGCCTCTCCACGGCCTCCGCTTCCTGACCGGGACTGGGGCTGATCACGGTCACTTTGGTCCCGAACGCCTTGCCGAACTTCACGGCGAGATGGCCGAGCCCCGCCGAGCCCCGCCAGACAATTAATCACGGTGGAAAACTGGAAATGGAGATTAACCATCGGGCTGATCGATCCATATCAGACAATTAATCCATATAACCTATGTATGCCTCTATCTAACACGAAATGATGTGCAATTTCTTGCATCGCCCAATGCATGCTAAAGTTTCTAACAAGCCATCAGTGCCAAACAGATTTGATTCTTCAGCCGAGGAAGTTGGATGTGCGTGGGTGTGTCGCCACTAGCTACTTAATGGCTATCATTCATGCTTACCTTTCTAAAAGATGGCAACGGAGTCCTCATGATATTTCTATTTATATTGTGAATAATTGCTCGTTAATGCACATGCTCTGTTTTCCTGCAGGAAAGGATACATCTTTACATTCTGAACATAATTTTTTTTAAAAGGGTTCTTTTAATATGGTACTAAATCTGATCTATTGTTTTTTTTTAAAAAATAAAATTAAATAATATATTGATTGGTTATTATAGGGGATTTTTTTTGAAATAATATTTGTTAAGATAAAATTTCAAATTTATGCGGTAGTTTGAAAAAATTGCATAAATAGATATCAGTCGGCCGATAAAGTGCTGACTAGGCGCCACGTCGGCTCCCTTCGGCACGCAACGACATTTTTCTGCTAACGTGACGTCACATCAGCAGGAGTCGGCGGTTGAACGTCTGACTCCTGCTGACGTGGCACCAGTCGGTGGAAAGAGATGTTGGAGCGCCCTAGTCAGCACTTGATCGGCCAACTAGTGCTGACGTGGCACCAGCCGACCGACCAAATGCCGACTAGACATCACGTGGCACCAGTCAGCCGATCAAGTGCCGACCGGTAAGTATTTTTGTAATTTTTTCAAATTGCCATACAAATTTGAAATTTTATTTTTAAAAAATATTATTTCAAAAAAAAATCTATTATATGTTATATGGTTCATGCAACTTTTCTTTTTCTTGATTGATCGGGAGGAACAGAATCTGGCTATAAAATCTCTTCCAAAACAAAGCAACTAATTAATAGACATTAATACTTTATTTTTCTAAAAAATAAAATATATAATAATTATGGGTGGTTTTAACAAGTCATTTTTAAATTATGACCATTTAATTGATTAAGACAGACCATCCACCGTAAAACTCGTCAAAAAAAAATCTAGAACACATTATGCAGCTGCTAATTTCTTGAGACATATCCAGTACTTTTCTCTTCTACTATTTCTATAGCAGAACTCCAAATGTTACTGGGCGTTGATCACTCACGCAGATTGTTGTACAAGCTGGGCGTTGAAATCTAGCGTACCTGGCTATACCAATTGTGGCTACTTCGTTACAAACGGCAGAGATCGAGAATTTCAAGATTCCAAGTTCTCTTCCAAGATATCAGGACTCAGGAACATCTCAACCCGGAGAGAGAGAGAGAGAGAGAGAGAGAGAGAGAGAGAGAGAGAGAGAGAGAGAGAGAGAGAGAGAGAGAGAGAGAGAGAGAGAGAGAGAGAGAGAGAGAGAGAGAAGAGAGAGAGATCACCTGAGGGGGAAAGAGAAAGGAGAGAGCAGCCCGTTGGCATCTCTTGCAGCCCATCATCCTGCCACCATCGTAGGCTGCTCTTGCTCCATCCTTGCTCTTCCTCGCTAGCTGCCTGCGTGCTGTTTGGTCGACTAGAACAGAGACGAGTTGCTGCAAGGAGAGTTGTTTCTCTGAATGGCACGATGGTGCAATCTAATATACAGCCCGAGGCAGGGGGGCATGAATCATCATCATAATGTGACGGGTGCAAAAATATTATTGAATGCGTTTTATTCTTTTCTATACATATCATGGGAGAGGAACGTCGTGAATACTGTGAGCCATCACCCTATACAATGGTTTCCCAGACCTGCAGAGTGCAGACTAGCAAGATATGTACGGTTATTTCTGGTAGAAACCGAAGCTGGCGGTTGCCTTGAAATAGAATGACGCCGCTGCTGCAGAGGATGTGGACGGACGCGGCGCATGCGGCGGTCCGGGCCAAAGTACAGGGGAGAAGAGTATGCGCGGAGGAGGCCGGAGGGGGGGAGGACGAGTACGACTAGTCCGACATGTCGCGGTCGTTTGCGTTTTTGTTGCTGCTCTGTAAACATGAGGATTTACCGCGCTTTTCCCCCTTTTACCAGAAAAATTGGCGGTTTTGAGAAATCAAGATTTATGCACCTCACAAGAGCATCTCAATCCCTATTTTTTAAATACTATAAATATGATCTATAATATGTAATAATTTGTATAAAATTTTGATACATTTAAATATGTGTATCGTCTAATGTATAACAACGCGTAATGGATAAAACAATATGTATGTAAGAGAAAAATATGTGTAAATGGAAATAGGAAATGGACTCGTTTAGGAGACTCTTGGAGCTTCATTTTTCACCAAAATACCTAAATTTAAATTTATGTAGTCATATAAATATTCTCTTAGAGATGCTCTAACACACGCTAAAAAGACAAAGGTAGACAGTGAATATTTAATCTCTACTGAAATACAACCATGAGGTCTTATCTGGTACATTTGTTATTTATAATTCTTTTATTGTAATTTATAGAATAGTTTTTTAATGATTAATTTTTTAATTCAAAATTACATTTCAGGGTGGAATTTCGAACTCAATGCAATTCAGTCTGAGATTTGTTTAGATAGAACTCCTTCACGGCCCAGTGTATGTGTGTGAGAACTATAGCAGATTAGGTAGGGTGTTTGTTCTTTTTTTTTCATAAAAAATTTAGTTAAATTTGAATTTTAGAGCCTAAACTAGATGGGATGTCAGGTAAAGATAATCTTTATTATCTAAAATCGTGTGTAGATCAATAGCGGTCTTTTAAATATGGTATTATTTAGGCCACTAAGATTTTAGTGAAGTAGAGAAATTAGGTCAAGGTTTTGCATCAACCGATCCATTGGAGTAAGTAGACATAGGAGATGGTATCGTTCTAAGGACGACTTTTATAAATCAGAACTTACAAGCCAATGATAAGACTGAAATAATAAAATTGATTTGGTCGTATATTGATTGCTTCACACGGGAGTATAGTGAGATCTTCGGGCTTAACCGTGAGCTCATTGAGCATCGGCTTTCTAAACAACCTTCTCGTCGCTTTATTTTGGACGTGTATGACCGAGTTAAAGAAGAGATAGATCGATAAGAGATTCAGGCCTCTAGAGGCAATAGAAAGAGACAAGCGAAGAGTAGCTAGTTCTTACAATAAGAAAGTAAGGGTAAAATCGTTTTGGGTTAGTCATTTAGTTTGGAAGACGATTTTGCCTTTAGGTACTAAAAGTGCGAAGTTTGGCAACTAGTCACCAAGTTGTGAAGGCCCTTTTAAGATTGTCAAAATCGCTCTAGGTAATATATATGTGTTAGAGTCTTGGTAAGGAGAGCAATTTCGTAGGGCTCTTAATGACAGGTATTTCAAAAATTACTTCCCAAGTGTGTGGCAAGACGCTTGAGGTGTCATATGACCGATATAAAGTATATCACCCTTAGTCTGTAGTGTTTTTGGCTCACTAGCTTGCCAAAAGGAACGGGACATGTGTTCATTGCAAAAATTGGCACTAATGCTCAAAATTGTTAAAATTGGTAATTTGATCGAAAATATGTAATCTCTGGTATAGGCTGGTCCAACCGGCCATAGTTGGTTGGTTTGACTGGCCATGCTACCCCGTTCCGACCCCAAAACGGGTAATTTCAAGGTATTTTATCCCTAATTAATTTTTAACGACCTAGACTCCTATACTAATCAATCTATGGTAGAAATCATGCCTTATATAAAGGGCTAAGGCCGATTCAAAGTGGGAGACCGTAATCCAATCCAATCTACCCCACGTAGAATCGTTTTTTCAATCTACTATCTTTTTGCCCTATATTTAGCCCTAGCTCGTCCATCTTTGCTGGTTTGTGTCGTAAATCTGTCGTCTGTCGCGTCGTAATCGCAATAATCCTTATCGATTCGCTTATGAATCATCTATCTCACCCCCATAACGGGTTTTTATCGATCTACCCCAGTAATTCGGTCCATGGACCGAGTTGTCGTTGTTCCTATGTGTTTTGCATGGGCCAAGACGTTCATCTTCATCGCCAAGAAGCCCTTGCATTGAGCCATCATCGGTAAGGCGATCGCCGATAAGTCGGGATTGTTTTTATCCTAGTCGTCAGTTTGACCGCCGGCACCCACCGGTCTGACCACCACTACATGGCCGGTTCGACCGACCTTGTCCCACTAGTCCAAGCGGCCCCCATCACACCACCGGTTTGACCGCTAGAGTTTAGTTGGTCTGCCCGGTCCACCTTGGCCGGTTCAACCACTCCCCTTTCTTTTTGGCAAATTGGATCGTCCTCTAACGGTGCGGTTTTGATTGTCTGACAACTCCACTCTAAAATTCTCTCGTTACGGTTGAGGGTCGTCGAACGCGGCGTCGGTGCCGTTTAATATTTGGAGGACTATTCCAAGGGTCTACACACTGTTAAATCACCGGATCGACGTCAGTATTGATTAATGCTTTATCGGTGGATTTTAGTGTAAAAATCAAATGTAAAAAAATCGGAAATGCTTAGATTTCTTGCCGTCTTGTCACTGGCGCAGGGCGCGGGCCCACTAAGATTCAAGGGTATGCAGTTGAATACCCATTATTTTTGCAAAAAAAATTATATATATAGTATATATTGTATGTATATATCAAAAAAATGAAAAAAAGCCCAATCAATCCTCAATTCATCATTCTCGGGCTGCCCCCCACACTTGCCCTCCGCAGGGCCCAATAAAAACGAATTGGCCCACAGGCCCAATTGAAAAAAAGCTAAGTCAAAGAAACCCTAGCTGGAGTCAACATTTTCTCACCCACAGGAACAACCGAGCGTGCTGCGTGCGGGGGCGCGGGGCGGCGCCGCGACGAGCCGGCGTCCGGTGAGCGGCAAGAACCGGCGTCCGTCGGTCTAATCTGGGGGCTAAGGCGGCGCGCCGGAGGCGGGAGCCGGGAGGCCGCTCAGCGGCTCAGGCCGGACTGCCGCCGACCGAAGGACGGGAGGAGGCGAGGAGGCAGGAGCGAGTGAGCGCCGCCGGCACGCCGCGCCGCCGGCCGCCGCGGAGCGCCGGAGGCGGGAGGCCCGGAGCCCGGAGGCCGGAACCACAGTCCGCAGCGGCGCAGCCGCCAGCTGCAGCCTGCAGAGCAGAGGGAGCCAGGGAGGAGCGCGGTGAGCGTCGCTGCGCCGGTTAATTGTGATTTCATAGCAATTTGTTAATTTTGTTGATGTATTATTGTAATTTGTCAATACTTGGTGATTTCTGAATTCATGTGTATGTCAAATTATCAGTAGCATTGATATTTCTATGATTTTAAATTTAGGTCTGAAAAATGAAGAGAAAGTATAACGCCACTACTGATTTGAGAGCTTTTTTGGCAAGAGCTACTGCAAAGAAGAGACAATCTGAACCAAAAAGTGTTCCTCAATCTTACAATGAAAGTCAGATGCAGATGGTCGTATTCAGGGGTGGGCTGTAACACCCCAAAAATTAAGAGAGATAAAATAAAAAGAAAATATTATTTCTGAATTTATCAATAAAGGAAAATCACAAAAGAATCCAAATAAAGCCAAACAGAGGGAAATATTCAAAATCTGGACTTGAAAATTTTATGAGAGGAACTAGAGACCAAGATATAATTTTAGGAATTTTTACAAATTTTTGCCAACAGTGATTCAACCCTTAATCAAATAAATGAATTACTGGAATTATTTTAAATCAGAAAAGAATTAAAATACTTAATGGGCCGCAACCTCCAAAGTGCTCTCAACCCAGCCCAGCCCAGCTATCTCTCACTGACGTGTGGGACCCGCCTGTCGGCGCTCGCCTCCCCTCTCTCCTCCCGCCCGCACCCCGCCTGGCCCCACGCGTCAGCCTCTGTGCGCTCGCGTTCGCCCACTGACAGCCGTGGCCCGCCTGTCGGCCCTTCCTTTTCCCTTTACGCCCGCTGACAGGTGGGGGCCACCTGTCAGATCCTTCGTCTTCGATGGAAGGGGATCGCCCCCTTCCTTCTTCCCGGCGATCCCTTTCTGTTTCCACTCGCCGCCGGCCGCCAGATCGCATCCGATCGCTCCGATCACCTTCCCTGACCGCCCCCGACCCCCTTCCATCCGAACACAACGCGTTTTTACGCTTATGGAAGCAAATCCGAGCCAAAAAGGAACCTCGCCGGAGTATGGAAATAAACCTTCGGGTTCCCCGGCAATTCTTGCCATCCGGACGCCGGCGAGCCTCTATATATACCCTCAACCTCACCGCACTCACCTCACACCGCCGTAGCCCGAAGCCAAGCGAGAACAGAGCGCCGCCACCTTCTTTTTGGCATTTTGCTCTGCTTCGCCTCCGGCGAGCCCTCGCCCTCGCTTCGGAACTCCCCTGTCCTAGCCACCGCCACCAACAAGACCGCCGGAGCTCACCCGTCCTCGGCCACCGCTCCATCGGTCGTGAAGACCACCGGAACGCCGTCGCCGTCGAGCTCCCGAAGCCTCCCCGCCGTCTACGCTCGCCGCCGGTCACCTCCAGGCCTCCTTCGTCGCTACCCGAGGTACCATCGTGATCGCCACACTCCCCGCGTTCCATTTTTAGCTCTAGCTACGCCCCTAGGCCCTCGCCGTCGCCGCCATGGCCGCACCCGAGGTCGCCGTCGCCGGAGACGAAGGGGGTACGCGCCCCCTTACGTCGTGCCGTGCCGGACGCGATCGTGGCCGTCCGATCATGATCGGAGGGCTACGATTAAATCCCTTCGGGATTTAATCAGGGCCCTCAGATCTGATCGAAGGGGTACTGTGCCATCTCGGCCGTTGGTTATAACTTAAACCCCAGGATCGATCTCGTTCGTCCACGTATACCCCTTCGTCACGTTTTAATCTGGGCCGTTGAAACTCATTTAAAACCCCCGCCTCGCATCTGGCCGCTGGATCCAGATCCAACGGTCCAGATCCGACCGGTCCACGCGCACAGTCACGGGTTCACGGTGAACCTGGTTCACCGTGGACCAGAGACTGTTTTTAGTTTAAATAAAATCCAGAAAATTGATTTAAACTTTAAAAATTCATATCTTGCTCATTTTAACTCCAAATTTCACCATTCAAATTTTGTTAGAACCAGAATATTATTCTCTACACATTAATACAATAAAAACAGTATGTTTCTGTTACTTAAAATATTATTAATAAATAAATGAATAAAAATCCCTTAGGGTTGAAATTAAAAATACAGAAAATAAATAGGGAAAATTCTAAAACATTAAACTTTACTGTTTTGAACAAAACCTTGAAATATTAAAAATATTACTTCACATAATCAAACCTACAAATATGTATGTTAAATATTTGGTGAATTTTATCTGTTTATTGAATGTATTGTTTATTTTCCGTATCGAGAAGACTACGAGTTCGTCGAGGAGCAGGAGTTCTACCCCGAGGTTCCTCCATCCCCATTTGCTGAGCAAGGCAAGTCATCGACCATCTCTGTGGAAACAGTTGATCATATTGAGCCCATGTTTCAATAAATTACCGCTATAACCCATAGGTTAATATTGCATTAGTCAAATATTCAAACCCTACAATTATATTTATTAGATCCCCGTCCTTGTGTGCAAACCCAAGCCATGCTTATTGAGCCTTAACTCCTTGTCACTCTACTATAAAAATATTAGCTAGTGCCCAAGGTACCGGCACAACTGCTATAGGTTAAAAAGAACGAGTCGTAGATAGCTGGATTTCTGTATATGAATTTCCCTGTTATTCTCGTCTCTGGACTCTGTTGGAGTTGGCTAGGTTATAAGTATGGTGGGTTCCGGGTGCAAGCTCGGGCACTGGTTTGTCGCACCCGGGGCACTATAAGGACCGGTCTGCGGGATCTGTTGCAAAGCACTTCCGTACCAACCACAAGTCTAATGGGTAAGTCCTAACTGGAAGTATGGAATACCCCGGCTTGATGCACCATAGAGGAGGGGGCAAGGGGCTAGCCTGCGGGCGACTTGTACCGACGAGGCTCAAGGGGGGGTATGGTGGGGCTCCGATGCGTCGGGACACCATATGAAACCCATAAGAGGGTGCTATTGAGTCGGGGAGGACTATATGGAAGGTTTTGGCACGAGTTCCCGTGTGATGGGTCATCTCGTTACACTTCGGTGTAGGTGATGAGTGCGTGCCTTGTGGGTACAGTGGTACATCTCTGATCAGAGTAATTTAATCTTTTCGAAAAGCCGAGCCCACGGTCAAGGGCGGGTTGTGTGACTACTCGCAGTTAGTTTACAATTGTTTGAATGATCAAGTTATTCATGGCACGTAAGGACTGTTGAGCGAGGTGGGGCTGACTGTACCCCTCGAGTTAGAAGATGATGATACACATGCACATGTTTATTTTTCCGTACTAATAAATTGCTCACATTTAAAGCTTTACAATTATGCTGCTTCCGCAAAATTAGCCACTATCCCCCTTGTTACTATCTTGCATTATATTTGCATTCGGTGGCTTGTTGAGTACATCTGTACTCACCCCGTTGACTTACAACATCAGAGCCAGTCTACTACGAGGAGGATGAAGGTCTGGAGTAGCGACCCAGTCAAGGCGAGACTGGAAGGAGGCGTTCATCTAGGACCCTTGTTTTATTAGTTTCTCTTCACCTTTATTCACTTTTGTACTAATGCGGTCTACGAACCGTGAATGATTGTCCGTATTGTACGTGGTCGCATGATGAACGTCTTGTTTTATTGATTTTCTATGGAATTTCAATAAAGTCCTGATTTATTAAATCGGGGCGCGACAAGATGGTATCAGAGCCGACTTGACTGTAGGAAGCCAAACAGACCTGACCTTAGGACTTATATATATTCACTATATTTTACAAAAGATTACTTATCCTCTCTTCTTCTAAGATTTTCACAAAAATTTCCTCTCTTTTGTAGATGCCGATCCGTACCATGAACGGGAACCTTCGTGACGAGGCCGGATTCATCCGCGAGCTACGCATGCTCGTCAGTTTCCTCGGCTTCGAGCAAGAGCCGATGTACCATGGAGTCTTCCCCGACGAGGAAGAAAGCTACTGCGAGGTCACCGTCGTCGTCCAGCCCTCCCCTCAGACAGCCCACACCTACCAAGGAGGAGGACCTACCTTCCTGGTAGCCAGTCAGCGTACCGCTCTCCAGGCACTTACCGAGCTCCGGATGATCTACGACAGCGAGCTCTACGACACGGACTTCCGCTTCGTACCTCTTCGCACCCCAGGGAGCCCACACAGTGTCTTCGTCAGCACCCTCTCCCAGCGTCATTCAGCGATCGGTCATACCATGCGCTTATTGGAGGCCATGGATGATCTCCACTACGAGGCGCTGCAGGACGCCAATGGACAGCGCGACACTATCAGTTTCTACCGCCATTCCTCCGAGGACCTAAACCGCGAGAACGGAGAGCTTCGTCGCCGCATCCAGCAGGGACACCGGTTGGCTGCCGAGGCAGAGGAGTTGCGGCGTCAGAATGAGCTTCTTCGACAGCGTGTCGCCACCAACCCGCACCTCCGCTACCAGATCGAGGAGTTGAAGAAGGACATAGAGGAGATCGCACCTCTTCCGCCTCGCCGGAAGAAACCCATCCAGACTCCCACAGTGAGGCCCAAGAGGATCTCCCGCAGTGCACCACCCGCCGGACCGTCCAGTTCCTCGACCCCACCCGTCTCCCACGAGCCCGAGATCGAGCCGTCCCCCGAGCTGCCCTAGACGTAGTTTTTACGGTTGATTGTTATTTTCATTTTTGTTTGTATTAGCATTCATGTCACAATATAAGGCATGAATGAGAGAATAAATAAATGTAACCGCAAGAACGGTATTCTTTTGAAATAAATATAAAGAAATTCACCCAAAATAAATATGTGTACATTGGAAATTCCAGGATGACCAACACCCAGGGATCAGACGCTCCTCAGAACGGAGGGGAGAGTGGCAACCTGCCACAATGGGGAGCCACCGGGCAGAGGCAGGCCCCGGTCGCCAACCACCCCACCTTGGCTGAAATGATGGCCACGCAAAACCAGTTGGTCTCAGCCCTTCTACACCAGATGCAGCAGCAGCAGCAGCAAATGCAAGAGCAGCAGGCTCACTTCTTCCGCCTCCACCAACAGCCCGAGCTGCCCCGACCCGCCACACCAGCTCCCGCTCCCGCAACTCAGCTCTCGGAGTTCCTCCGAGTCCGCCCACCGACCTTCTCGAGCACCACCAACCCCATGGAGGCTGGGGATTGGTTGCGGGCGATCGAGAAGAAACTCGATCTACTGACCTGCACTGAGCAGGAGAGGGTGGCCTTCGCCACCCACCAGCTACATGGCCCCGCCGCTGAGTGGTGGGACAACCACCGCGAGACCCTGCCCGAGGGCCACGCCCACACTTGGGCAGAGTTCTCGGCTGCCTTCCGTGCCGCTCACATCCCCGACGGCATCGTTGCTCAGAAGCAACAGGAGTTTAGGGACCTGCAGCAGGGGAGCAGGTCCGTAACGGAATACCTGCACGAGTTCAACAGATTGGCCAGGTACGCACCTGAAGAGGTTCGTACGGATGCGGCCAGACAGGCCAAGTTCCTCCGGGGACTGAAGGACGAGTTGTCTCTACAACTCATTTCAGGAGACTTCGCCAACTTCCAGAAGTTGGTGAATAAGGCTATCATGCAAGAGACCCAGCAAAATAAGGTCGATTTGAAGAAGAAGCGCATGATTGCCTTTAGGCAGAATCAGGGCATGGCCCAAAGACCCCGCTTTGCTCCACCTCTACCAGCACCACAGTACCACCCCCGACCAGTGTATCGCCCGGCGCCACCAGCTGCCAACGCCGGAGCCAGTCAACCTCGCACCGCTCCAGTCGCACCGACCGCTCCAGTCGCCCCGGCCAAGAAGCCGGAGGTCTTGAGAGACAGGCATGGCAAGCCTGTGGTATGCTTCAACTGCCGCCAGGAGGGACACTACTCCCACCAGTGCCCCCACCCCAAGAGAGCTCAAGGAGTCACCTCCAACCCCGCCGTCCGCGCCAAAGTGAACCACGTCTCCGCCGAGGAAGCCCAGGCTGCACCAGAGATTGTCATGGGTAAGTTTACGGTTCATTCATCGCATGCAGTGGTATTATTTGACACCGGAGCTACCCACTCCTTTATATCAACTGCTTTTGTGGAAAATAATGCACTGGACATAAGTGAACTACCCAGGCCAGTACTAATAGCAACCCCGGGAAAGCAAACCCTCGCTTGTTCCTTTAGTCCAAGGATATGGGTAGATATCCAAGGCACGATATTTTGGGCCGACCCCATCCTAATAGAATGTCAAGGTTTGGACCTCATTCTAGGGATGGATTGGCTAAATAAACACCAAGGTGTGATAGAATGTGCCCAGAGAAAAGTAACGGTGACTAATGAAGAAGGGATTATGGTCACATTCCAGATGCCCAGCATGAAGGCCGGAAGGACAAGACTACATCAGATTACCTTGGAGGAGATACCAGTAGTCAGCGAATACCCGGATGTATTTCCAGAGGATCTACCAGGGATGCCACCTAAGAGGGATATCGAATTCAGGATTGACTTGGTGCCCGGAACCACTCCTATTTATAAGCGACCATACCGGATGGCCGCCAACGAGTTAGCTGAGATGAAGCAACAGTTGGAAGATCTTGAAAGGAAAGGTTACATCAGACCAAGCACATCACCGTGGGGTGCTCCCGTCATCTTCGTCGAGAAGAAAGAAGACAAGGCCAAGCGTATGTGCGTGGATTACCGCGCTTTGAACGAAGTGACCATCAAGAATAAGTACCCGTTGCCTCGGATCGATGACCTCTTCGACCAGCTCAAAGGAGCCACGGTATTCTCGAAGATCGACCTACGGTCTGGTTACCACCAGCTAAGAATCCGAGAGGAGGATATACCCAAGACGGCCTTCACTACCCGTTATGGTTTATATGAGTGTACGGTTATGTCCTTTGGATTAACCAACGCCCCTGCATTCTTCATGAATATGATGAATAAGGTATTCATGGAATATCTGGACAAGTTCATCGTGGTCTTCATAGACGACATCCTCATCTATTCCAAGGACCAGAAGGAGCACGAGACTCACCTCCGGTTAACCCTAGGAAAGTTAAGGGAACACCAATTATATGCCAAGTACAGCAAATGCAAGTTTTGGACGGCAGAAGTAAAGTTCCTTGGACACATCATCTCTGCGCAAGGAATCGCAGTAGACCCTGCCACCGTAGAAGCAGTTACGGATTGGTTGCCACCCACAAACGTATCTGAGATACGAAGTTTTCTGGGATTGGCCGGATATTATCGAAGGTTCATTGAGAATTTTTCTAAGATAGCTAAGCCAATGACCAGATTGTTGCAGAAAGGAGAAAAGTTCGAATGGACTCCTGAATGCGAGGGAAGTTTCCGCACCCTCAAGACTCGTTTGGTGTCTGCACCTATACTGACCCTACCGGATATCCGCAAAGACTTCCATGTCTATTGCGACGCATCTCGCCAGGGATTGGGATGTGTACTTATGCAAGATGGAAAAGTCATCTCTTATGCCTCCAGACAATTGAGACCCCATGAGTTGAATTATCCGACCCATGATTTGGAATTAGCCGCCGTAGTGCACGCCCTCAAGATTTGGAGGCACTATTTGGTTGGAAATCGCTGTGAGATCTTTACGGATCACAAGAGCTTGAAGTATATCTTCACACAGCCTGACCTTAATCTGAGGCAAAGACGATGGTTGGAACTAATCAAGGACTATGACTTGGGTATTCACTACCACCCAGGCAAAGCAAACGTGGTAGCTGATGCCTTAAGTCGCAAAGGATATTGCACAGCTATGATGATTCAAGAACACGCACCCTTGTTATGTAAGGAGATGGAAAACTTAAATCTTGGATTGACCACCAGAGCATATCTAGCCACCTTGGAGACCCGACCGGTATTGTTTGAGCAGATTCGTGAAGCTCAGTCAGAGGACCCGGATATAGCTGCCATTAAGAAGAACATGAGACAAGGAAAAGCCCCCGGATTTTCAGAAGACGAGAATGGCACCATATGGTTTGGAACTCGGATATGTGTGCCGGATAAACCTGAAATAAAGACTCTTATCTTAAGAGAAGCCCACGAGACATTGTACTCCATTCATCCCGGCAGTACCAAGATGTACCAAGATCTGAAGGAACGCTATTGGTGGGTTAGCATGAAGAGAGAGATTGCCCAGTTCGTCGCCGAGTGTGACACCTGCAGAAGAGTAAAAGCTGAACATCAGAGACCTGCAGGATTGTTGCAGCCACTTAAAGTGCCGGAATGGAAGTGGGAAGAGATCGGTATGGATTTCATCACCGGACTCCCAAAGACCCAACTCGGGTATGATTCTATATGGGTGATCATTGATCGGCTTACAAAAGTAGCTCATTTCATAGCCGTCAAGACGACCTTCAGTGGCCCTAAGCTAGCAGAGCTATATATGGCCAGGATAGTATGTCTTCATGGAGTGCCCAAGAAGATAGTGTCTGACCGAGGAAGTCAGTTCACCTCTCGCTTTTGGAAGAACCTCCAAGAGGAGATGGGCACGAGATTGAATTTCAGTACCGCCTACCATCCTCAGACAGATGGACAAACCGAAAGAGTAAATCAGATACTAGAGGATATGCTTCGAGCATGTGTTTTGGATTTTGGAGCCACTTGGGACAAGAGCTTGCCATATGCAGAATTTTCATACAACAATAGCTACCAAGCCAGTCTTCAGATGTCTCCTTTTGAAGCCCTATATGGACGTAAGTGCAGAACGCCTCTCCTTTGGGACCAAACAGGAGAATCCCAAGTATTTGGGACCGACATTCTACGTGAAGCCGAAGAGAAAGTACGGATTATCAGAGACCGACTCAAGACAGCCCAATCTCGACAGAAGAGCTACGCAGACAATCGCCGTCGAGACTTAGCCTTTGAAGAAGGAGATCATGTCTACCTTCGGGTTACACCTCTTCGTGGGACTCAACGGTTTAACATGAGAGGAAAGTTGGCCCCTCGATATGTTGGACCATTTCCCGTCGTTCGACGCCAAGGCGAAGTAGCTTATCAGTTGGAACTACCACCTTCGTTGACTGGAGTGCATGATGTGTTCCATGTATCTCAACTCAGGAAGTGTCTCCGCGTCCCCACGGAGCAAGTGGATCTTCAGCAGTTGGATGTCCAAGAGGATCTGACTTATGTGGAGAAACCAGTCAAGATATTGGAAGTCAAAGAAAGAACCACCAGGAGTCGAGTCATCCGCTTCTGCAAGGTGCAGTGGAGCAATCACCCAGTAGAAGAAGCTACATGGGAAAAAGAAGATGAACTCAAGGCACAGCATCCTGAGCTATTCGAGGATTGATCCGAATCTCGAGGACGAGATTCTCTGTAAGGGGGATAGGATTGTAACACCCCAAAAATTAAAAGAGATAAAATAAAAAGAAAATATTATTTCTGAATTTATCAATAAAGGAAAATCACAAAAGAATCCAAATAAAGCCAAACAGAGGGAAATATTCAAAATCTGGACTTGAAAATTTTATGAGAGGAACTAGAGACCAAGATATAATTTTAGGAATTTTTACAAATTTTTGCCAACAGTGATTCAACCCTTAATCAAATAAATGAATTACTGGAATTATTTTAAATCAGAAAAGAATTAAAATACTTAATGGGCCGCAACCTCCAAAGTGCTCTCAACCCAGCCCAGCCCAGCTATCTCTCACTGACGTGTGGGACCCGCCTGTCGGCGCTCGCCTCCCCTCTCTCCTCCCGCCCGCACCCCGCCTGGCCCCACGCGTCAGCCTCTGTGCGCTCGCGTTCGCCCACTGACAGCCGTGGCCCGCCTGTCGGCCCTTCCTTTTCCCTTTACGCCCGCTGACAGGTGGGGGCCACCTGTCAGATCCTTCGTCTTCGATGGAAGGGGATCGCCCCCTTCCTTCTTCCCGGCGATCCCTTTCTGTTTCCACTCGCCGCCGGCCGCCAGATCGCATCCGATCGCTCCGATCACCTTCCCTGACCGCCCCCGACCCCCTTCCATCCGAACACAACGCGTTTTTACGCTTATGGAAGCAAATCCGAGCCAAAAAGGAACCTCGCCGGAGTATGGAAATAAACCTTCGGGTTCCCCGGCAATTCTTGCCATCCGGACGCCGGCGAGCCTCTATATATACCCTCAACCTCACCGCACTCACCTCACACCGCCGTAGCCCGAAGCCAAGCGAGAACAGAGCGCCGCCACCTTCTTTTTGGCATTTTGCTCTGCTTCGCCTCCGGCGAGCCCTCGCCCTCGCTTCGGAACTCCCCTGTCCTAGCCACCGCCACCAACAAGACCGCCGGAGCTCACCCGTCCTCGGCCACCGCTCCATCGGTCGTGAAGACCACCGGAACGCCGTCGCCGTCGAGCTCCCGAAGCCTCCCCGCCGTCTACGCTCGCCGCCGGTCACCTCCAGGCCTCCTTCGTCGCTACCCGAGGTACCATCGTGATCGCCACACTCCCCGCGTTCCATTTTTAGCTCTAGCTACGCCCCTAGGCCCTCGCCGTCGCCGCCATGGCCGCACCCGAGGTCGCCGTCGCCGGAGACGAAGGGGGTACGCGCCCCCTTACGTCGTGCCGTGCCGGACGCGATCGTGGCCGTCCGATCATGATCGGAGGGCTACGATTAAATCCCTTCGGGATTTAATCAGGGCCCTCAGATCTGATCGAAGGGGTACTGTGCCATCTCGGCCGTTGGTTATAACTTAAACCCCAGGATCGATCTCGTTCGTCCACGTATACCCCTTCGTCACGTTTTAATCTGGGCCGTTGAAACTCATTTAAAACCCCCGCCTCGCATCTGGCCGCTGGATCCAGATCCAACGGTCCAGATCCGACCGGTCCACGCGCACAGTCACGGGTTCACGGTGAACCTGGTTCACCGTGGACCAGAGACTGTTTTTAGTTTAAATAAAATCCAGAAAATTGATTTAAACTTTAAAAATTCATATCTTGCTCATTTTAACTCCAAATTTCACCATTCAAATTTTGTTAGAACCAGAATATTATTCTCTACACATTAATACAATAAAAACAGTATGTTTCTGTTACTTAAAATATTATTAATAAATAAATGAATAAAAATCCCTTAGGGTTGAAATTAAAAATACAGAAAATAAATAGGGAAAATTCTAAAACATTAAACTTTACTGTTTTGAACAAAACCTTGAAATATTAAAAATATTACTTCACATAATCAAACCTACAAATATGTATGTTAAATATTTGGTGAATTTTATCTGTTTATTGAATGTATTGTTTATTTTCCGTATCGAGAAGACTACGAGTTCGTCGAGGAGCAGGAGTTCTACCCCGAGGTTCCTCCATCCCCATTTGCTGAGCAAGGCAAGTCATCGACCATCTCTGTGGAAACAGTTGATCATATTGAGCCCATGTTTCAATAAATTACCGCTATAACCCATAGGTTAATATTGCATTAGTCAAATATTCAAACCCTACAATTATATTTATTAGATCCCCGTCCTTGTGTGCAAACCCAAGCCATGCTTATTGAGCCTTAACTCCTTGTCACTCTACTATAAAAATATTAGCTAGTGCCCAAGGTACCGGCACAACTGCTATAGGTTAAAAAGAACGAGTCGTAGATAGCTGGATTTCTGTATATGAATTTCCCTGTTATTCTCGTCTCTGGACTCTGTTGGAGTTGGCTAGGTTATAAGTATGGTGGGTTCCGGGTGCAAGCTCGGGCACTGGTTTGTCGCACCCGGGGCACTATAAGGACCGGTCTGCGGGATCTGTTGCAAAGCACTTCCGTACCAACCACAAGTCTAATGGGTAAGTCCTAACTGGAAGTATGGAATACCCCGGCTTGATGCACCATAGAGGAGGGGGCAAGGGGCTAGCCTGCGGGCGACTTGTACCGACGAGGCTCAAGGGGGGGTATGGTGGGGCTCCGATGCGTCGGGACACCATATGAAACCCATAAGAGGGTGCTATTGAGTCGGGGAGGACTATATGGAAGGTTTTGGCACGAGTTCCCGTGTGATGGGTCATCTCGTTACACTTCGGTGTAGGTGATGAGTGCGTGCCTTGTGGGTACAGTGGTACATCTCTGATCAGAGTAATTTAATCTTTTCGAAAAGCCGAGCCCACGGTCAAGGGCGGGTTGTGTGACTACTCGCAGTTAGTTTACAATTGTTTGAATGATCAAGTTATTCATGGCACGTAAGGACTGTTGAGCGAGGTGGGGCTGACTGTACCCCTCGAGTTAGAAGATGATGATACACATGCACATGTTTATTTTTCCGTACTAATAAATTGCTCACATTTAAAGCTTTACAATTATGCTGCTTCCGCAAAATTAGCCACTATCCCCCTTGTTACTATCTTGCATTATATTTGCATTCGGTGGCTTGTTGAGTACATCTGTACTCACCCCGTTGACTTACAACATCAGAGCCAGTCTACTACGAGGAGGATGAAGGTCTGGAGTAGCGACCCAGTCAAGGCGAGACTGGAAGGAGGCGTTCATCTAGGACCCTTGTTTTATTAGTTTCTCTTCACCTTTATTCACTTTTGTACTAATGCGGTCTACGAACCGTGAATGATTGTCCGTATTGTACGTGGTCGCATGATGAACGTCTTGTTTTATTGATTTTCTATGGAATTTCAATAAAGTCCTGATTTATTAAATCGGGGCGCGACATGGGCCCACTAAGATTCAAGGGTATGCAGTTGAATACCCATTATTTTTGCAAAAAAAAAATATATATATAGTATATATTGTATGTATATATCAAAAAAATGAAAAAAAGCCCAATCAATCCTCAATTCATCATTCTCGGGCTGTCTCCCACACTTGCCCTCCGCAAGGCCCAATAAAAACGAATTGGCCCACAGGCCCAATTGAAAAAAAAGCTAAGTCAAAGAAACCCTAGCTGGAGTCAACATTTTCTCACCCACAGGAACAACCGAGCGTGCTGCGTGCGGGGGCGCGGGGCGGCGCCGCGACGAGCCGGCGTCCGGCGAGCGGCGAGAACCGGCGTCCGTCGGTCTAGACTGGGGGCTAGGGCGGCGCGCCGGAGGCGGGAGCCGGGAGGCCGCTCAGCGGCTCAGGCCGGACTGCCGCCGACCGAAGGACGGGAGGAGGCAAGGAGGCAGGAGCGAGTGAGCGCCGCCGGCACGCCGCGCCGCCGGCCACCGCGGAGCGCTGGAGGCGGGAGGCCCGGAGCCCGGAGGCCGGAACCACAGTCCGCAGCGGCGCAGCCGCCAGCTGCAGCCTGCAGAGCAGAGGGAGCCAGGGAGGAGCGCGGTGAGCATCGCTGCGCCGGTTAATTGTGATTTCATAGCAATTTGTTAATTTGGTTGATGTATTATTGTAATTTGTCAATACTTGGTGATTTCTGAATTCATGTGTATGTCAAATTAGCAGTAGCATTGATATTTCTATGATTTTAAATTTAGGTCTGAAAAATGAAGAGAAAGTATAACGCCACTACTGATTTGAGAGCTTTTTTGGCAAGAGCTACTGCAAAGAAGAGACAATCTGAACCAGAAAGTGTTCCTCAGTCTTACAATGAAAGTTAGATGCAGATGGTCGTATTGCAAGGACAAAATGATGGTGAAACAAGCACAGATGACACAATTCCACCTAAACCAGTGACATCAGAGCCCCCAAGCCCCCCATTAACAGAAGTTAATGAATCTGAAAGCAGTGATGAAGACAATGATGACTATGACCTTGAGCATGATCCTGGATCGGACTGAGGGCTCCTATCTCAAGCTATCCTATCAATGACCAAGATTCAGTTAGAAGAGCATACATTGCAATGGGACGATGTCAACCAAACATGAAGCAAAATTTTCCGCAACATATGTGTGGAGGTATGCGTCGTTTCCAATATAAGTGGTTTTCTGAATTCAAATGGATTGAGTATAGTGTGCAAAAATATGCTGCATATTGCTTTGTTTGCTATTTATTCAAAGATAGTTGTAAGTTTGCTGGTGGAGATGCTTTTGTTGATGAAGGGTTTAGAAATTGGAATATGAAAAGGAGAATCCGTAAGCATGTTGGTGCTATTAATAGTGCTCATAGTGAAGCTGAAGAGAAATATAGATTGTTCATGACACCTAAAGCATCAATCCGTGAATCAATTGCATCAAACACTGTAGAGTTGAAGGCTAAGTATCTAGCTCGCTTGACATGATCCCTTAAATGCATAAGATTTCTATTGCGTCAAGGGTTGGCTTTTCGTGGTCATGATGAAACAAAAGATTCACTCAACAAAGGGAATTTTCGGGAACTTTTAGCATGGTTAGCAGGAAACTTTGAAGAGGTTAATATGGTGGTACTAGGGAATGCACCACAAAACTGTCAGATGATAGAACACAAGATCCAGAAACAACTCATTGATGCTTGTGCTCATGAAACAACTAAATTTATCATAACCGAACTTGGTGATGAGTGTTTTGCAATTCTTGCCGATGAGTCAAGTGATGCATACCTACAAGAACAATTGGCTCTTTGTTTGCGTTTTGTTAATAAAAAAGGAGAACCAGTTGAGCGATTTTTAGGTCTTGTTCAAGTTGAAGATACTACATCATTAACTCTTAAAGAAGAAATTCAGTCCTTGCTTATCAAATATCAATTGCCCCTTTCAATCAATGTGACCAAGCAACCATTGAAAGAGAATTCTTCTTGCAAGTTAAGGATAAGGACATCATCACTTATTTTCAAAGAATTAAGGATCGGAAAATTGTCCTGTAGCTTGTAAGTTGTAAGCTTTGTTACCATTTTGCTATTTTATCCTCTATTTATTTCACATGTTGCCACTTGCCACTTTATATGTTGATCATTAGTAGTTGGAAAATTTCATGTTGTGATCAATTTTATTGATCAATGATGGTATCACTTGATTTTATGTTACATAACAATAATTTAGGCTGATTTTTTTTGGTACGAGGGATTTTGAATACCCATAGTTCAAATCTTGCGCCCGCCTCTGGCGCCGAGTTTCCACGCTTCCAAAAGATGACGAGCTCGTTGACGACGCCAAGGTTGATCGGAAACGTTGATCTGCAAAACTGCAACTCGCCGACGACGACCGGCAGTGACTCGCTGAGGAATGAGGACTATGGATGGAGCCGCACTCCCATCATCGACATCGACACAAACGCGTACTGCAATGCGATTCTGGCCGTGGAGAGGACGACGAGAAGAGAGAGAGAGAGGGGGAGCCGGGAGGGAGTGTGTCGTGTACTCGTACTCGCGTGTGGTCTCTGGCCATGCCGCATGCGGCGGTCCGGGCCAAAGTACAGGGAGGAAGAGTATGCGCGGAGGAGGCCGCCGGAGGGGAGGAGGACGACTAGCTAGTCCGACATGTCGCGGTCGTTGCTGCACTGTAAACAGGAGGATTTACCGCGCTTTCCCACCTTTCCCAGAAAAACTGGCGGTTTTGAGAAATCAAGATTTCCACACGTTTTACAGAAATTTCTTTACCCCTTTTACGTGGAAGACACGCACGCGTATGTTCGCAAATGCACCCCTTAACACACGCTAATCTCGCTAAATTTCTACTGAAATACAACCATGAGGTCTAATTTGGTACATTTGTTATTTATAAATCTTTTATTGTAATTTCTAGAAGAGTTTTTTAATGATTAAATTTTTAATTCAAATTTACATTTCAGGGTGGAATTTCGAACTCAATGCAATTCAATCTGAGATTTGTTTAGATAGAACTCCTCCTCGAACCATTGTATGTCTATGAGAACTATAGCAGATTAGGTAGGGTGTTTGTTCCTTTTTCATAAAAAAATTAGTTAAATTTGAATTTTAGAGCCTAACTTTAATCTTTTTCAACATTTGCTTTATAACCGAATGAAAATATAAAAGCCGCCTTGCCCTAATTATTTTATTGCAAAGAAGCAGGTCCCCTCCCTCTTAATTTGCTCATGATAGATGCAATCTTGCAGAGTAGCAGTTGAAGCAAAGTGTCAACCAAATATGGCTAAAACCTAAAATGGGTTTTCAATAATTGAACAAGTACAGTAGCTTTTTAGAGAAAAAGAAACATGTACTTTTTTCATCCCAAAACATAAAACATAATAGTTTTTGACGCTATTTTCCAAAATTATATTTTAGCCATAAATTTCTTTTATAATATATTTAATAATACTGGAGTACAACCAGATGACAAGTGGCCTTGGAGCATCCACCGCAGCAGCTTCACTCTTCCACCACTCACAACACTCTCTTCCCTTCTCCTTATCTTACACCTGCTTAAATACTTCACTTGAGCTAGAGATCGAACAGTTCAGTTCGTTTCAAGTTTCAATTTTGTTAGTTCGATCTCCCCACAAATCATTTAGCCATGGCTGCTATCCTGGTGCTGCTCGTGTTCTTCGTAAGCGCGTCCTTGGTTATTCGATCTTGGAGATCTAGGAGGCCTGAAGAGAAGGCGCGGTATGCGGCGGGGCTGCGGCCGTATCCGCTGGTCGGCCACCTGCCGCAGTTCCTCGCAAACCGGCACCGCATATTGGATTGGATGACGGAGGTGCTCGCGCGGCAGCCGACGGGCACGTTCCTGCTACGCAGGCCGGGCGGCGTGCGGGGCGTGGTCACCGCGAACCCGGCGAACGTGGAGCACTTCCTCCGCACCAGATTCGACAACTACCCCAAGGGAGAGCTCTCCGCGTTGCGGCTGCACGACTTCCTTGGCGGGGGCATATTCAACGCCGACGGGGAGGCGTGGCGCGTGCAGCGCAAGGCGGCGAGCTACGAGTTCAACACGCGCTCGCTCCGCGCCTTCGTGGCGGGTTGCGTGCACCAGGAGATTCACGGGCGCCTCCTCCCTCTGCTGCGCCGCACCGCCGCGTCGGGCGGCTGCACGATCGACCTCCAGGACACGCTCGAGCGTTTCTCGTTCGACAACATCTGCCGTGTCGCCTTCGACCACGACCCCGGCCAGCTCCCGGACGGTGACGACGACGATGCTCGCACGGAGTTCGACGGCTCCGCCAGCGCCAGGTTCGCCGACGCGTTCCGCGACACCGCCAATATCAGCGCCGGACGGTTCCGGTATGCCGTCCCGGAGTTCTGGAAGGTGAAGAAGGCGCTGAACGTTGGGTCCGAGAGGAGGCTGCGCGAGTCCATCAAGATCGTGCACGACTTCGCCGATCGCATCATCCGGTCACGCCGGGAGGAGATGATCGGCGGCTGCGAGAAGCATGACCTCCTGTCTCGGTTCATGGCGATCCAGGACGTGAGGTACTCCGAGGTGGCCCTCCGCGACGTCGTTATCAGCTTCCTCCTCGCGGGGAGGGAGACCACGTCCTCAGCGCTCACCTGGTTCTTCTGGCTGCTGTCGTCGCATCCGGACGTGCAACGCCGCATCCGCGACGACGTTGCCGCGGTGCGCGCCCGCCGTGGCCAGAGCGACCTGGACAGGGTCGGCTTCGACCTGAACGAGCTGAGAGAGATGCAGTACGTGCACGCGGCCATCACGGAGTCGATGCGACTGTACCCGCCGGTGCCAGTGGACTCGATGCAGGCGCAGACGGACGACGTCCTGCCGGACGGCACGGCGGTGGGGGCGGGCTGGTTCGTGGCGTACAACACGTACGCGATGGGGCGAATGGAAGCTGTGTGGGGAGAGGACGCGGCGGAGTTCCGTCCGGAGCGGTGGCTGGACCCGGTGGACGGGACGTTCCGGCCGGACAGCCCGTTCCGGTACGTGGTGTTCCACGGCGGGCCGCGGCTGTGCCTCGGCAAGGAAATGGCCTACATTCAGATGAAGTCCATCATCGCATGCGTGCTCCAGGAGCTCGAGCTCGTCGTCGTAGGCGCGTACCGGCCGCGGCAGGTGGCGTCGCTAACGCTGCGAATGGCGGACGGGCTCCCCGTGAGGGTGAAAGTTAGACGTGGTTGACGACCAAAAGGTCATGATTAAATAAAGCCCATCCGAATCCCAAATATTTGGGCCGATCCGATTAGTCGAATCCAACAATGCGATTTGGAATAATGGGCCGATTCTTATTGCGGCCGCAGGCCGAATAACTTGAAAGGAACTTGAAATAATGATCATCACATTAGGTGAAACCTAACCCTCTTTCTTTTTTCTTTTTCAGCGAGTGTGTAGTAGGCTCACATAACTTGTTTTTAAGCAACATTTGTGCAAGCTTTCTGTTCTACCCGTCCCATATATTTCTTGTGTGAGATTGGATTAAAGCCCTTATTACCGTATGATTAGTCAGTCCGAGCTAACTGTCACTTTCCTGCTCATGCTTTGCTTCTAACTTTTCTCTTCTTTCGATAAAGAAAACGCGCTGCATGCACGCCTTTGTGTTTCCTTCTGCCCGTGTTCTTCGAAACAGATCTCAAGCTTTGCTTTGTCCACAAGCCTTCGACCTGGTCTTGATCGATTCCATGGCGACAACGAGACAAAAGTTACAGTCCTCTCCGTTGTTCACTGAAACGAGCTGCTCCTAACACGCATATAGCTTCGGTTAGTCCAGTTCAAACGAAGCTGCAGGGAGATGAACGCCGCATGGCTACACCTCTTCAGAGTTCAGAGTTCAGACTTGAGAATTCAGATACAGGCACGCGCGCGACGGCGACGCTGCTGCAGTGAAGCTGTGACAGTATTGCACAAGGCGGTAGGTATGAACAAGACATCAGGATCAAATACACTGTGGATGTAGAAGGACTGATCTGGCAATTAAACAATTGTCATTTGTCTGCAAGGCACATTCTCTGTGGTTAACAAAGTAACGATTCCTTTGTCTCCAGAGATCGATGTTTACAGTTTTGTACTGCTTGTTCGTTCGGTTTCTGCTTAAACTAACTCGATGGTCGAATCTGCTAAGTGCTAATGACGGCTATTTATATTGTTATCGTCATCTGTCAGAAAGCAAACATATATGGCGGGGTGTCAGGAGCTGAGTCATCCTATAACGTGAGCTAGCTATCACATCTCGAAAGGGAGCAGAATAGATGGTGATCTAGCTAGCCTGCAGGCTGCAGATGGTGAGTCCAAACTACTACTCCATGATCGCTATGGGTTTTGGGGTTTGGACATGCTTCATTTTCGTCATTAGGCAGCAGCTACTACATTTCTCTTCCCTTTACTGTTTGATCAAGTGAAGCAACTTGCATTCAATGCTTGTGAGTCTGAAAGGCATAACGCATACACAGTTCAGTGAGCAGGGCAAGATCCAGTGTTGAGACGACAACCACTGATCAGCATAGTCAACTCTGTGGACCACATTTGTTGGGTGTAACCACAGCTTTGTTTATGACGATTGACAAGTTCAGCAATTGTGGTGGAGTGATTTTGACACATCGAAGCATGCATTGGCATCGCTATGGTCAGTAGTGCTCCTATATCTCCTATATCGCTGTGATCCTGTACTTGACAAGTCACTGAACTTTACTGGTTGGAGGACATAAACTCCTATATCTCACATCAAACAGAGTCTCGTTACAGTCTTACAGAAAGATCTTGCAGTTTTATAAATAATGTTCCCATGGCTAAGCTGTTGAACGGTCTGATTTCTATCGTCAACTCTTCACATGTGCTTTTATTTATAAATCTTTGCACATTCTTTTATTCCTCATCACAACGTATAGCACCTCCGAAATCACGCTCCTTCAGTTCCAAAACATCCATTCCTTTTAAAGAAATAAAACTCAAACCAACGACTACCTGCAGTTTGCATGCACTGTCATAGTAGTAACAATAAGATATCACAATACAGAGCTCTTCCTCTCTACTCCTTGACCCATAACAATAGATCAAATCGAAATCCAAGCTAAGCCATCGCATGCTTTACCACCGCATCATTCATTGCAACCAAACAAGAATTTTTTCGCAGCTCACTCTTGAGCAAATGCAAAAGAAATGCGCACAGATCACGTCCAGGTCACTTCAGCTGTACACTCGTTAGTGATGTGTAGAGGCAAGAACAAACCCAACTGCCACAAAACTGGAATCGGAGCTTCGGAAAGGAATTCGGTCGGTAGGTACATAGGAATGAAAGTAAATGGGGGCCTTTTTCCTCTCACCCAACGCCATTATCAGTGGTGAAGGTCTCCATTAGGTGAGCAATTAAGGACATGCGTCCAGCCTGCACGCAGGGACCAACGTAGGGCCTGGTTGATCAGCAAACAAGTCAAGAAAGGACTTGCTCTAGCTAGCTTTGTTTGTCCTAATAGTAAGTAAAAAACCAACCCTGCTGATCAACTGTCCTAACAAAAACGAACAGTAATTGCAACAAAGCAATTCACAAAAAAAGCTCAGTTCCCGTAGAAAATCCGGAAAAGCTTGCTGCTCAGCTCAAAACTACTCTACTAGACCCTGGTGAAACTTTGGTAAACAGTTTTCTTCACCTATCTCAGTGCTGAAAGAATCTTTATTATCATCGACGGACAGAGCTAAGCTCGAAACAGATAAAGCAAAACGAACACCGACGAGGCCAACCAGTCGGGATTCCAGACCAATCAATAACACAATAAGATCAGTCCGGCAGCTGTAGCACCCAGCAGCTGGTGGCCATTGCCAAAAGGCAGAGCTGCTAGTCGCTTTCAGGCTGTAAGCCAGGCCGCGCGCTGCCTCCGGAACCCACTGCCCACTGCCCGCCGCCCGCCGCCCGCCGCCCGCCGGCCGACAGTTGATGCAGCCGCGCGTGGCACTGTGGCAGTGTACACGGCACAGCCGCCCAGTATGCTCAACTCTTCACCGATGCTGCTCAGCCTCAGGCCTCAGCTGGTTAGCTATTGGTTTTACAGGTTACAGACTTACAGCTAGTACAAATTACAGACTACCAGTGCGTTCGTAGGCCGCTTTGATTCGACAAATGGAGACGAGGACCGAAGCATTTACAAACGGTTGGGGTCGATGTGTTCGTACTTGTAGCTGTACCGTGCGATGGTTAATGGCGTACCACATTCGTATTGATGGGTCATTTAGCGCGTTATTAATCGGCAACTTGAGCCAGTTGAAGCCAGCCAGCCAGCTGGTTTGACATTAGACGTACAGCCCGCTGCTCGGGTTTTGTCGGCTGGGCGATCCAAACCACGGAGTAATATACTAGTACCCCACGGGTGCAGGAGATTGCAGCTGGACGATCTGAGCCGTCCGTTGCCGATTTTTTTTTAAAAAATAAAATTATCAGCGTTGAATCTCGGAATGTAAGTGAAAGGGATGTGAGTTAGCTGGCACCAAATCTCCTCAGAACTCCATTGTTAAGCGTGCTCAGGCGGGAGTAGTACCAGGATGGGTGACCTCCTGGGAAGTTCTCGTTCACATCCCCGACACACCATGGCCTTCAAACAAGGTCGGGCCCATGTGGCCTATTTCAAAAAAAAAAATCTCTGAATGTAACAGGCTAACAGCGCGTGTGTTAGGTCGATATCATGAGGGGGATTAACAATGTTATTTCCCCTGTCAACAAAATGTAGCAGCATCCAATGGCCCAACAGCAAATCTCCACATTTGTCAGATGATTTAGGCTGCAAGTTTGTGTTTTTAATGATGAGAACAGTTCCCCGTATTATGCTCCCTCTTTTTTTCTTCGTCCAATCTGGTGACGTACCGTAGATAACTGATATCTTAATCAATAAGAAAATCGATTCATAAATTAACAGTTAGCTCACGATACAATCAGGACGGTGAATACGATTGTGACCAACTAAACTGGACATCTCAACTCCTCTGTATATCTATGTTGGGGATATTTTGTACTCATTGTAATCATCTTGTCAATTCAATACAACTGCACAGATGTATGACTCAACCCTATATAAATCTCTTTGAGTACATGATCTTCATATTAAATGTTTTACATTAAGAACCTCTAGTATAATACTGGCGTTTTTATCTTCTGAAGAGAAAAAGAAAGAAAGAAATCCTCTCGCTGCTGTGTTCAATTGTTCATTCAGTCAATCCTCACCTAATTTAATGTGTGGCACTGCCACATTGATGCTAATATTCACTATTCAGATCTACATTTTGAGTACTGCCACACTGATGTGTACTCGTAAACACTGTCTGCCAGCTGCACCGTTGGGTGCAGGCTCAAAAACCATGTCCCTGTCATGTGAACTGCATATAAACACAAGACTGCATCAGCTTGGGTCTCTTTCTGTCGTCGTGTTCCTTGCACATCACTCCTGGATAAAGATCACACTGATCTTTTTTTTTCCAACCTACTAAACCAGCCAGTGGCTAGTAGCTAGATCATTTCACAGATCACAGATAGCTAAACGCCATTCGCAGGCAGAGCTATCATATGGCGATTTTGCCAACCAAAAAAGAAGGTTAATTACGCTCGAAAATGGCCACCCCAACAACCATTACCTCCCCCTAACAACCAGGATAAGAAGAGACGAAGCAAAGCATGGCAACGAAAGCCTAGCTACCAGAAAGGAGAATCATTTCGTATTTTAAATCGCAAACAATACAAGCTGGTGATGATGGTATTCGTCATAGATACATGCATTATCAGGTGTTCCTTTCCAAGAATCAAAGAGAGTACAGTGACATGTGCTATAGAATAGAATCAAAGCCCGTGAGAGAAAGGCCAAAAAGAGAGAGAAAAGAAAAGAAAAAGGGGGAAAAAGTAATGAAAAAACATGCACAAGTTGCTGATGAACCAAAAGTAGCCTGAGGAGCAAGATCCATGCAAAGAGGTGAAGAACTAAGCAATTCTCCAACTTAATTTCCGTTTCGCTGAGGTCGCAATAATGCCGGTTATAGAGAAGGCTCGTCGCCGTCGGCAGCGCTCTCGATGGCCTGACGGTCGCCGCCGAGGCTGGAACGGCGGATCTCGTCGATCCGGGCGGCCACCTCGGACATGGCCGGCCTCCTGTCGGGGTGCTGCGCGGAGCAGTCTATGGCGAGCTGGAGGAGCTGCACCATCTCCTCCTCGACGTTCTGGTGCCTGAGGAGCTCCGGGTCGAACACCTCGGCGGTCCACTCCTCCCGGACGACGGACTGCACCCAGCGCGGCAGGTCGAGGCCCTCCTCGTTGACGACGGCGTGCGTGGGCGCCTTGCCGGTGAGCAGCTCGAGCAGCAGCACGCCGAAGCTGTACACATCGGCCTTCTGCGAGACCCGCCGGATGTCTGTCACCTCCGGGGCGCGGTAGCCGGACACCCTCGTCGGCGAGAAGGACGGGCCAACCAGCGTCGGCAGGCCGTGGTCCGACACCCGGGCCTCGTAGTTCTTCGTGAGCAGCACGTTGGACGACTTGATGTTGCCGTGCGACGCCGTCGGCCCCGTCGAGTGGATGTGCGCCACGCCACGCGCCGCCGCCAGCGCGACCGCCGACCTCGTCTCCCAGTCCAGCGGTGTCCTGCCCGACGCCCGGTTCCCTGCACATCCCATAACACAGCATCGCCGAAAACCACGTCATCAACCCGCCATTTCCCCATGAATTTCTCCATTTTAACTGCAACAATTAAGAATGTTCACTACACAGCACACGCGACCACTGTGAAATGAATGATTCCTCAAATCTGTACGCGAGGGTGTGAGGAGGAGGGTGGCTAAATTATTGGCGCGCAAAGAGGAATCCCGAGGAGCAGTGGCGCCAACCAAACGTCACATGGGCCATCAAACCACCCTACCCGGCCTGCAACCGGCTCACATGCGCCACTTGACCAGAAATTTACCACCAGTCTACCACAACAGCACAAACTCCTACGTACAGTACTAACTCTGCTTACTTTACTGCCACCGGTACAGGGATTTCAAATGAACAGATCACCGCGCAAGTTGCTGCTACTGCCTACTGCTTCCGAGTTTCAACTGCGAGAGCGAATGCTAGCCATGGCTGTCACGTTGTGGCTTAAACTAGATGAGATCCGAGGCACCTCTCTGGCAAAGCTGAAGCAGTGTTTGTTTGTGCTAAACTAACTAGGGACCCCAGCTAACTATAATTGCGGTTCACCGTTCACCCACAGGAGGAAGTACAATTGGCTTTTGGCAGAGCTCGGCTGCTCGGCTGGCTCGGCCGAAGACAGTGGATCACTGGACCGGGGTAGGTATGAACAGGGCACAGTTGATCGGGAGCGGCCACAATTGCGACCAGACAGACACCGTGGGCGAACGAAAACGAAAAAATGTATCGCGCGAGAGGGACGCGGCACCTACGGGAAGAAGCCCGAACACTCCCTCGCGCGACCGGGACCGGAGGAATCACTCAAACGCGTGGCTGATCGATCCAACCACCGACAGGGGCTGGGGGATAACGAACGAACTCGATCGGGGGTCGCGGAAGAGTAAAAAAAGTTGAGATTTTTACCGTGGAGGAGGGCGGAGAGGCTGCCCATTGACATGTAGTCGTAGACGAGGAGCTTCTCGTCCTTGCTGAAGTAGTAGGCGCGGAGGGGCACCACCAGCTCGTGCTGCACAGAGCCGATGGTGGCGATGCGCTCCCGGAACTCAGGCTCCGGGAGGTCCACGTCCTTGAGGCGCTTCACGGCCACGGCGGCGCCGCTCTCCATCACCGCCTTGTATGCCGTCCCGAACGCACCCTTGCCCAGGACCTCTGCCGACGCCCGGAGCAGATCCTCCAGGTCGAACGGCGGGGCAGCCGCCATGGGCCCGAAGAAGATGAGCTTTTTGGACCCGCCCGTTGCGCCGCCGGTCTTCGCTGCGGTGGCTGCGGCTGCGGCTGGCACTGCCGCGGCTGGCGCAACATGGGCGCCGTTGCCGGCTGCTGAGCCGTTTGGTGCCTTTGGTTCCGCCCCCAACGGGGCCATCCCGAGGTCAAGCCCCTTCTCAACCGCTGTCGCTGGCCTGGCCGAGCTGGACCTCTTGCGGCAGAAGCAGAAGAGCAGGCCCAGCAAGAGCAGCAAGCCGAACACACACCCGATGGCAATGCCGGCAATGGCGCCGCCCGAGAGCTTCTTCTTCTTGCCGCCACCGACGTCGGCTGCTCCTCCCGCAGAGGGTTGGCCCTCGGGAGATCCGGCCGGCGTGAGCGCGCTCTCACCGGGGCACAGGCCTAGTGGGCCACCGCACAGTCCGGTGCCCAAGAACGACTCTTTGGGCATCTTCCGGAGCTTGGTTGGGATGGACCCGTTGAGCTTGTTGTACGACACGTTGAACTGCTCCAATGTCGGCATGTCTAGCTTTGGGATCTCGCCGGAGAAGTCGTTGTCGTCGAGGAACAGCGTCCCGAGACGGTTCAGCTTGTTAAAGTCCGGTGAGATCTCGCCGGAGAACTTGTTCCCAGCGAGGTCCAGCCTAACGAGGTTCTTGAGAGTGAACAGCGACGCCGGGACCTCGCCGGAGAAGCTGTTGTGCTGGAAGTAGATGGCGCGGAGCTCAGCCAGGCGGGAAAGGTCGTTGGGGACGGGGCCGGTGAGCGCGTTGTAGCGGAGTGAGAGCGTGCGGAGCGCGGAGAGGTTGCCGAGCACGCCCGACGGGAGGCCGCCCATGAGGCCGGCGCCTGGGAGGCGCAGCTCGCTGACGCGGCCGCTCTCGCAGGTCACCCCCTGCCAGTTGCACGTCGGCGTACTGCTGTTCCACGAAGGCAGCGCGGACCTCCCCACCGCCGAGCGTAGCGCCTGCAGCGCCTGCGTGTCGGTGTTGAGGTCGTCGGAGAAGTACCCAGGAAGCGCAGAGAAGAGCACCAGAACAGCGAGGGCCACGGCCGGCGCCGGCATTGGCGCCATCGCCGGCAGTGGCGCCACACACGAGTGGGGGAAGTGGGAGGAGAGTAGGCGGTTGGTGAGAGCCTTGACTCTCTCAGCTCAAGGAGAGCTTCACTGTCATTGAGGCACAGTCCTTGTGAGGCTGTGAGAGAAGAGCACTAGTAGTAGAAGAAGAAATGGAGGGGGCAGGTCAGGGGAATCTTGAATTATAATGGAAGATTTGGGTTATCTTAAGCAGCTGGGAGCTGGGATGTGGTGGTGGTGGTAGCCTGGGAAATGGAATTGAGAGGAGAAGGGTTGATTGGCTTAATGGCATGAATGCTTTAATGATAGATAACTAGGTGGCACTTACTGGAGCCTAGTTGGAGAATTTTCTCCTTTGCTCTTTTTTTATCCAAAGCTCTGGGTGCAAAAGGGCAAAAGGCAGCTTGGCAGGTGCTCTGTCTTTTAAAGGTTCAGTAAGGCTGGATGTGGGACCAGAAAGGACAAAAGAAACTGATGAGTCCATAATATGATTTTTGAAAACCATGAGTGAGTCTTTCGTTTCACCATGAATTTAGAAATTCTGACCCCCAATCAGTAGTTGAGTACATGAGTCTGCCAGTCAAATTCATCTCAGCCCATGTGCATTTCTGTCGACGGGAATTTGCTTCCATGCACGGTAGTCCAGCACGGCATGTTATCCTCTTCCCTAGCATTTACCGGCCAGTTCCCCGAACAAGCGCCATGGCCATCATGAGTACCACTCTTTTTGGCGTACATGGCTTTGAAGCTTTAACAACACGCTGGCAATGCAGTAGAACACAGTGAATCCTTCATTAACGTCTGACGATCCCTCGCTGTATCACCATTCACCACTGTGATGATGATCAAAGCAAATTTTCTTTTGACTCTTTTTTTCAAAAAATGCTATACCAATCTGACTTTGATTGAAAATCATATAGTATAAGGAACGGGATACAATAATTCTCTAGAAGTTCTCTCACCTAAAAATGCTCAACTTCAAATGATTGCATCCTTTCATTGCCGAGCTCGGTTTATTTGTCATTGCCGAGCGGTAGGATGTGGCTGAACTCAAGCGTAGTTGTGCTTCTGTCCCTTCAGATGGCCTGGCCCAATCTATGCAGGAGGAGGCCGTAGGTGTTTACCCAGGACACATGCTCAACCCAATCGTGATGGCAGGTTGGGCCTCTTGCAACGCCCATAGTCGTCTTCGTCTTCCTTGAGACCACCTCTTCTGTCGCTCGCTTGATTCCGTCTCGTTGGGAGCTATGGAAATTGAGATTTGCTCTTCGCATCCCAATCTCAATAATATATAGAATCTATTCAGATCAATAAGATAAATCCTCAATTTTCATTTATCTAAATGGAGGGTTTACCCCAAATGTATCCATCGCGCTCTAATTTCATCGACTTCGCCTCGTTTCTGTCAATATCAGTTTCTCCAACTCCCTTGTATCGTTGGTCACATGTTCTTGGAATATAAGCTCTAGTGAATCTCAGTTTCTGGAATCCTGAAACCGATTTGAGAATTTGAATTCGATCCAGGTCGTGGTCTCGGTGCACGGCTGGGCTCGGTGCCAGCGAGGTATTCGCTCCGGGCAGCCACCCCAGGTGCGCGGACCATGGCGAAGTCCTAGAGTATTTCCTCGAGAAAGGCATGCCAAATTTCTCTAATTTTAACTTAGTTTAAATTAAAAAAATTAACATCTATAATATTAAACAGATACGAGTACAATATTATCAAAATATACTTAATGGTCAGTTTAATTAAAATAAATTTATATTATAATTATTGATATTTTTTATATAAAATTGATCAAATTTGAAGAAGTTTGACAGCTTACAATATCTAAAGAATGGAGTATCTTTTTTGCAAAAGTCCAGATCGCTCCTAATTGTTTGCAAGAATTCAGGATCGCTCCCAGCTAGGGGAGCTTTTGAAAGAGCGATCATAAGCAGAGACCTAAGTTATATGTTGGATTCAATAGATAGCAAATATCATGCATGCATGTATGTTGAGTGTTTGACTAGTGAAACAGAAAGTACACCATAGGTTAAGATGTATTACAATTTACCGCAGGCTCAGGGAACACTCTTCTTGTTTGCTTGCATCTCATGAATAACTGAAGGATCCCTTGACACCATCCAAGCTTTCCCCAAGGGACGACCTGGAAAATATTGTAGGAAACGACGTGGGGGTGAAGGAGCAAGAACACTAGAACTTTATGGCCAGATGTCTAATAGTAATCATACAATGATAATATGAATTCCAATTTAGATGTAGAGTTTTCCAAAGGAAACTCAAAGTCGATTGTGTATATACATAACAGAATGAATAATAACGCAACACATGAATCTAATGTAAATGTCTTTTGCAAAACACCCTCATAAGGAGAATTGTTATAATAGATAACACCAACAACTCAATTTTATTTTAGTTGTGTAGTTTGTGTTTTGTTCTGAAGATAACACTTCATTACAGGAACACATATTTACAGGGATCAAAATGTCGACATGATAGTAGTATCTAAACCTGAGTCAATTACTCTTGGAACATTGACACAATAGTATCTGGACTAGGATATTTATTTGCTTCTGGCATTTACTGCTAAATTCAATGGTTTATAATCTTTCATACAGAAACATCTCAATCAAAAAAATAAAATAATAAAATGCTCTTCCTAGTCAGGTTGTCTAGGTTATGTTTAGCAAGCTGTTAAATCATGGGAGAACTGAAGCATATAATTCATTTTACAAGTGAAATCTTCATTTTTTTTAGTGAAGGGATGCAACTCATAAAAGACAGTATGCTAAAAAAAAGTCCAATGGATCCATAAAATAATGGTGGATGACCATCAATATCTACATAATGCAAGCAATAGCTGAGTGGGAAACATAAGGGTTGTTTGGTTCCTGGCACACTTTGACACACCTAAGGTTAGGCAAATTTGACTAACTTGGTATTTGTTTGGTTGCTGCCACAAACTATGGCAAGATTCTTTTCGGTCCCATAAGTCAATGACTTAAAAGTGTGGCAAGATTCTTTTAGAATTGTCAAAATGTGGCAAAGAATTTGATAACCTTCTATTGAAGATTATGGAGATTGTGGAATATGAAGTTTTAGCATTTGAGCAAACTAACATAATTATTAGCTTGCTAGAAACAATATTGTCAGAATGCTGCTATGCTTTCTAATTTCAATAGCTATTGATCCCTTCTGCTATATCTCACAGAAAGCATGCTGTAGCAAGATCAAGCAGATGGGTGTAAAATGATATATCTTATTCAGCAATTTACTTTTCCAACATGTTACAGTATGATACATGGTCAGGCCAATGACATAGGCATCATAGAATTATCAGTCTAATGCAGACACAACAAGTTACACTAGTACATAAGGCCTAATAACTACATGCTACTTTCCCAAGTCTGTTCTTGATATTAACAACTAACTGAGACAGCATGCAAATGGGGACCTAGTTTGTTTACAGTTGTCATGAGATTTACATGCAAAGAGTCAGTAGGGAAACTGGTATGTAGTCAAGACTGATAATGTATCCACTCTCACTTATCTACGGAATAATCTGTTGCTAGATGTAAATGGATCTTCTCTTCTCTACATTCTTGTTAATCCCTGACAAGATAATCGATTTACACTGAATTTTCTTTCTTATAAGATAAGTAATTGATTTATACCCAGCTATCATTTGTTTCTCACCTTCATCTAAAGTTCTACATAGAGAGAAAATCTATACAGTCATCGGACTCAAGGTAGACCCAATTGAACATCCAAAAACCTAAAGAAACATATTGCAAAATTTTCCTTCTATAATTTTGCACATAAGGGTTTGTTTCTTGGCTTCATATGGTCATTAATAACTTCACTATTTTTAGATAATAGTAGATCGAAAGACCGCAAGTAAGGAGCCCTATTGAAACCAAGAAATAACTTAACTATTGTTTCCTTGCTTCTTACTTATACATGCAGTACTTGTACTCCTGGCCACGGATGTAGTCCAGCTCCCCTTCCTCAAGCTGACACAATACAAACACATCCCAAAAAAGAAATATCAAAGGAATCCTAAGAAAAAACAGTAATCTCTAACACCACCATCACATGCTGCCACTCACCGGGTCGCCGCCGTATATGAGGTTGTAGCACTCCGGTGAAAGACAGCGCAGAACGCAATTCTCCTTCTCCGTCGCCGAGGACTGGCACGCCCATCCCCACAGTCCACTGTGCGCCGTCGAGAGAGAAAAAACCGTCAGAAACATCCCCATCAGAAGCACACCACCAGACACAGAGACACAACGAAACATATTCTGGCACGTACTTCTCGACGTCGGTGTAGCAGGCGTTCTTCTTCTCCCGGATCTCGTTGTCCTGGACCATGGAATCCGCAGCGCGAGCAAGATGAGACGGACAAATGGAGAGTGAGAAACTCGGGAGAGGGGAGGCAGTGAACGAGAGTCGAGAGGTCAGATGAGGAGACGTACGGAGATGGGGCGGCCGGAGGACTTGGCGGCAGCGGAGGGGAGGAGGAGAGCGACGACGAGGGGGAGGAGGCAGCAAGCGGCGGGGATTCGCCGCGGACTCCGGCGGGACGGATGCGGCGGCGGCCGGTGAAGCATGGCGGGTGATGGATCCGGTCGGTTGCAGGAGCGGCTACTGGGGTGAATTGCTGATTTGCGGAGATGCGCCGTCGTGTTTGGGTAGGGATGGAAATCGTATTTTATACAAAAAAATATTAAAGTTAGATTACACGAAGCAGCCGATTAATAACTTATAATAATATGTAAAAAACTGGTATTTATTTAATAATTTTTTATTCTAATTTATTTATAGATTATGCTTTTAAATTTAAGATGCTTCAAGCACTCGCACCTAGAGCATCTCCAACCAACTTCCTATTTTTTCTCTCTATAACTGAAAATAGACCAACTTCCTATTTTTTTCTCTCTATAACTGAAAATAGCGATCCCCCTATCAAAATTTCCTCCCTATTTTTTAAAATGGTACATTCAACTTCTTATATTTAGTTCCATATATTTCATCTACCTATATTTTATTAATATTTCATATTAGAGTAATTAAATTTAGAACTAATGTATATTGTAACTATAATTTTACAATCTAGAATTTTTATTAATTGCATTAGAATTTACTAAAAATTATAATATTTGCGAACTGAAAATAGTTTGTTTGATTCAACATATCATCTCTCCACATGTTTAAATTGATTGAAAATAGGATAGAGAGGTAGATTTGGCTCTTGGGTTTAGAGAGGAATGGAGGAAGAATAGGGAGCATGATAGGATAGGAAGAGATAGGGCTGGTTGGAGAGGGATTTTGAGTGAAGTTTGCTAAAAATGAGATAGGGTGTGATGAGGAGTTAGTTAGAGATGTCCTTAAACTAGATGTGGTGTTGAATTTTGAGGAAATTTTGAGGAGATTACGTGAACATGACTGTATCGCTTTAGGTCCTGTTTGGAAGAGGAGACTAAAGTTTAGCCCCAACTTTATCCCCATTTTAGCTCATGGGGAACTAAACAGATGGGCTAAAAATTGAGTGCTAAACTTTAAGCCCCTTCTTTTTTTTAGCCCCTCCAAAAAGTACTAAAGAGGCTAAACAATACTAAAATGGTCCTCTTGTATTAATTAACATCTTTGTTCTTAAACATGTGGATGCTAAAAAGAGGAAATGCGGAAAGAGAGGTAAATGAATCTTTTGTACCTTCATTGCTAAAGTTTAACCCATATATACAAACAGCAAAAGAAGCTAAAATTTACTCCTCTATTTTATATTTTATGAGCTAAACTTTGGCTCTTGGACTAAAATTTAACACCCACTCCCGAAAAAGCCCTTAGTCCACTACAGTCTACTTCTATCGAGTTCTGTCAACTCCTTAATTCGGCGATTATAAACTGTTCAGAATTAGTTGCAAAATAAAACATTGGACTTACCCAAATCAAAGGCTGCCTGGGAACGTGTAACTCTATGTGATTTGGACTTGCCTGCAGCAATGTTTCACATAGTTTCATGGGTTTCTTCAAAATTTCGGACATCTTATTACACATATAACATCTTATTAAATCTTGAGTATACGACTTGTTCAAAACTGGCTATTTCCTTGGATGTAGTACCTACCATGTTCAAGTCATGGCTACAAGTTTCTTTTTCTTCTCTGAGATCGACATGAGTACAAGTCTGCTAAAAATGCGTTAGTTCTATGTCATTGCTAATTGCTGTTATGCTGCACACAAATACGACTCAGAGAGCTGAACTCCAGAAGAATATAACTAAAAAAATTGTCATGCAAATAACGTATGAAGAACAGCACTACAAAGTTTCTTTTTCTTCTCCAGCTTCGTTAGCTTTGGCAGAACGGCCATACCACTTTGAAATCAAACAGGCTATACCGGTTCTGCTTGTCACGAATAAGAGCATTGTGACCATCAGGAATCCTTCTAAGGGGACAGCAGGATGAGCTCCTCGCCGCGAAGTCCACAGTGGAATAACAGATTGTGCACTGATTGAAGCAAATCTCTTATCCCCATCGTCACCTCTAGAATGGTACAAATGGAATTGTTAAATAGCATGGCACTTCAGTGTAAAGTGATACTAACGATGATATAAGGGATCTAGGCTTCTGTCATGTCCAGACGTTACGGCCAGACATACACCAGACGGCACCGGGCGCGCGACGTGCGTCGCGCAGCAGCACGCGTGTCGCACACGGCTGGCGCACAGGAGGAAATCAGGGCAAGTACTTGAGATGGAAACTATATAGCTTGCTGTTTTAATGCCTTCCTAATTAGCAGATAGCTTGCTGTTTTAATCCCTTCCTAATTAGCAGATAGCTTGCTGTTTTAATCCCTTCCTAATTAGCTATGCTTTCCTTAGTTTCTAAATAAGTGGGCTGATAGCCACATAATCAGGGATAGCCTTCTATCTATAGTCCTTTCCTAGTTAGCAGCTCTTTCCTTGCATTAGGGGGGCTGTTGGCTATATAAGCATGGAAGCAGTCCTGGAAGAACCAAGCAATGAGAATATCTTCTATCTTCCACTCTCTCTAAAGCCTGCGGTTGAGGGGTTTAACCTCACCGGAGAAGACGGACAGCGGCTACGAGCTACGTAGCCGAGGTCCGGCCAGTCAGGGGTTTAACGCCCTTGACAACTTGGTATCACGATCCCGGCGATCCTCGCCTTCTTGTGCTGCCTCTACAGTACCGGCCGCCGACCCTTCTTCACCGAGCATCACCACGCCCTGCGTCGCTCCGGCCATGGGTGACGACCTCCGCGCCACCATCGAGAACCTCGCCAAGGCCGTCCAGGCGCTCCAAGCCACCGCCGAGGCCAATTCCAGGGCAATCCAAGCCCTGTCCACCGACCAGTCATCCCCCACCGGCCATCGCCAACAGACTGGCGAGCACCACAACGACCGTCCGCCGAGGTTCCAGAAGATGGACTTCCCACGCTATGATGGCAAATCTGACCCGCTCATCTTCATCAACCGTTGCGAGTCCTACTTCCATCAACAGCGAACCATGGCGGAAGAAAAGGTATGGATGGCCTCCTACAACCTCGAGGATGTGGCCCAGCTATGGTACATCCAGTTGCAGGAGGACGAGGGAACGCCGCGCTGGAACCGCTTCAAGGACCTCCTCAACTTGCGGTTCGGGCCGCCCCTCCGCTCGGCGCCGCTGTTTGAGCTCGCCGAGTGCCGGCGCACAGGGTCCGTGGAAGAGTACTCAAACCGCTTCCAGGCTCTTCTTCCTCGCGCCGGTCGCCTTGAGGAGATCCAGCGCGTCCAGCTGTACACAGGCGGGTTGCTTCCGCCGTTGAGCCACGCGGTCCGCATCCACAACCCGGAGACGCTCGCGGCTGCCATGAGCCTCGCCCGCCAGGTCGAGATGATGGAGATCGACCGGTCGGCCCCGACTCCAACACGGCCGACCTCGCGAGGTCTTCTCCCTCCACCGGCGCCACGGCCAGCGATCGCCGCACCTCCACTACAGCTCGCGCTCCCGGCACCCCCAGTGGGCGTTCCCCCGGCCCACGGCTCGAGCAACCAGAAAAGGCTAACTCTGGAGGAACAGACGGAGCGGCGGCGTCTGGGGCTCTGTTTTAACTGTAACGAAAAATACACTCGTGGCCACAACAGATTCTGCAGGCGCATCTTCTTCGTCGACGGAGTAGAGATCGACGACACCGAAGACACCACCGCTGGGGCTGACGCCGAGGCACCCTGCTTCTCGCTGCAGGCCTTGGCCGGGGTGCCCACAGCAGGTACCATGCAGATTGCGGTAACGCTTGGGGCCACATCCCTCGTCGCGCTACTCGATTCGGGCAGCACGCACAACTTCATCTCGGAGGAGGCGGCGCGGCGCACCGGCTTACCACTACGACGCCGACCCCGTCTTACGGCCATGGTTGCAAATGGCGAACGGATCACCTGCGAGGGCGTAATCCGTGACGCACCCCTCCTTATCGCCGGTGACCCGTTCCCAGCAGACCTCTTCGTCATGCCGCTTGCAGGATATGACGTCGTCCTCGGCACCAAGTGGCTCGGCGCAAGGGGGCCCATCGTCTGGGACCTCTCTCACCAATGCATGTCCTTCCAGCACGGAGGCCGCACCATTTGCTGGCAAGGTGTGCCATCACCGACCGCGCCACGTCTTCATACAACCATCGTAGAAGCCGCGGATGTCCTCCTCGACGGGCTGCTGGGTACCTTCGCCAACATCTTCGCGGAGCCAACAGGCCTTCCGCCAGCCCGGGGCCACGACCACCGCATCATCCTCAAGCCTGACGCATCCCCGGTGGCAGTGCGCCCGTACAGGTACCCGGTCGCCCACAAGAATGAACTAGAGCGGCAGTGTGCCGCCATGATCGAGCAGGGCATCGTCCGCCGCAGCGACTCGCCGTTCTCTTCACCAGTCCTCCTCGTGAAGAAACCGGACGGGGCATGGCGCTTCTGCGTGGATTACCGCGCCCTGAATGCACTAACCGTCAAAGACGCCTTCCCCATTCCGGTGGTCGACGAACTCCTCGACGAGCTCCACGGCGCGCGCTTCTTCACCAAGCTTGACTTACGGTCGGGGTACCATCAAGTGCGGATGCGGCCCGAAGATGTGCACAAGACGGCGTTCCGCACGCATGATGGCTTGTACGAGTTCCTGGTGATGGCATTCGGCCTCTGCAACGCGCCGGCCACATTCCAGGCGCTCATGAACGATGTTCTCCGACCATTCCTCCGCCGGTTTGTCCTCGTCTTCTTTGATGACATTTTAATCTACAGCAAGACATGGGCCGACCATCTGCGACACCTCCGTGCGGTCTTCTCCGAGCTTCAGCGCCAACAACTCTTCGTCAAGCGCTCCAAATGTGCCTTCGGCGTAGCCTCAGTCGCGTACCTCGGCCACGTCATATCCGAGGCGGGCGTCGCCATGGACCCGGCCAAGGTGCGGGCCATCCATGAGTGGCCGACCCCCCGCTCGGCTCGGGCGGTCCGCGGTTTCCTCGGCTTGGCAGGGTACTATCGCAAGTTCGTCTTGAATTACGGGACCATCGCCGCCCCCCTAACTGCCCTCCTCAAGAAAGATGGTTTCCAGTGGTCCGACGGGGCAGCAACGGCCTTCGACGCCCTCAAGACGGCCGTCTCCTCTGCTCCGACCCTCGCCATGCCGGACTTCACCAAACCATTCGTCGTCGAATGTGACGCTTCATCACATGGCTTCGGCGCCGTCCTCGTCCAGGACGGCCATCCGGTGGCCTTCTTCAGCAGGCCGATAGCGCCCCGTCACCGCGCCCTCGCCGCCTATGAGCGTGAGCTCATCGGACTAGTGCAGGCGGTCCGGCATTGGCGGCCATACCTCTGGGGGCGTCGCTTCCTCGTCAAGACCGACCACTACAGCTTGAAGTACCTACTTGATCAGCGCCTCGCGACAATCCCCCAGCATCATTGGGTGGGCAAGCTTCTGGGCTTCGACTTCACCGTCGAGTATAAGGCCGGGGCGGCGAACGTCGTGGCCGACGCTCTCTCCCGCCGCGACACTCCAGAGGAAGGGACTGTCTTGGTCCTGTCCGGGCCACGCTTCGACTTCATTGCACGACTTCGGCAAGCACAACTCACTGATCCGGCACTCGCCGCCATCCACGCCGAGGTACGCGCGGGCTCCCGTGGGGCTCCTTGGACGGTGGTCGATGGCATGGTGCAGTACGCGGGCCGCCTCTACATCGCGCCAACATCCCCCCTCCTGCACGAGGTTCTCCGGGCTGTGCATGACGAAGGCCATGAAGGGGTACAGCGCACTCTCCACCGACTCCGACGCGATTTTCATTTTCCTAACATGAAACAGGAGGTACAAGACTTTGTCCGCGGTTGCGTCACGTGCCAGCGATACAAATCGGAGCACTTGCAGCCGGCTGGTCTCCTTCTTCCTCTGCCAGTGCCACAGGGAGTGTGGACGGACGTCGCCATCGACTTCATCGAGGCGCTTCCTCGCGTACGGGGCAAGTCGGTCATCCTCACTGTGATCGACCGATTCAGCAAATATGCCCACTTCATCCCGCTCGCGCACCCGTACTCCGCCGAGTCCGTTGCCCAAGCATTCTTCGCCGACATCGTCCGTCTGCACGGCGTGCCACAGTCCATCGTGTCCGACCGTGACCCGGTCTTCACGTCGACATTCTGGCGCGAGCTCATGCGCTTGGTGGGCACCAAATTACATATGACGACTGCCTTCCACCCACAGTCGGATGGGCAGTCCGAGGCGGCCAATAGAGTCATCATCATGTACCTTCGCTGCCTCACGGGCGATCGGCCACGCCATTGGGTGCAGTGGCTTCCATGGGCGGAGTTCGTCTTCAACACGGCATACCAGAGCTCACTTCGGGACACCCCGTTTAGGGTCGTGTACGGGCGCGACCCACCATCCATCCGGTCCTATGAGCCTGGTGACACACGCGTGGCGGCCGTTGCAAAGACCATGGCAGAACGCCAGGAGTTCCTCGCTGACGTCCGCGCTCGCCTGGAGCAAGCGCAGGCGGTTCAGAAGCATCACTACGACCAGGGCCATCGGGATGTGGCGTACAAGGTAGGTGACTGGGTGCTGCTCCGTCTTCGTCAGCGTCCGGTGGCGTCACTGCCCCATGCCACCTCTGGCAAGCTCAAGCCGCGCTACTTCGGGCCCTACCGCGTCACTGAGATGATCAACGAGGTGGCTGTTCGCCTAGCTCTCCCACCTCAGGCCCGCCTACACGACGTGTTCCACGTGGGTCTCCTGAAGAAATTCCATGGCACACCGCCGGAGGCACCTCCACCGCTTCCACCGGTCCTTCACGGCGCCATTGCTCCAGAACCTGACCGTGCTGTCCGTCGGCGCGTCGTTCAGGGCATTCGGCAGGTCCTGGTCCAGTGGAGGGGGCAATCTGCGGCATCAGCCACCTGGGAAGATGTTGACACGTTCAAAGCCCGGTACCCAGCCTTTCAGCTCGAGGACGAGCTGCCTCTCGAGGAGGGGAGAGATGTCATGTCCAGACGTTACGGCCAGACATACACCAGACGGCACCGGGCGCGCGACGTGCGTCGCGCAGCAGCACGCGTGTCGCACACGGCTGGCGCACAGGAGGAAATCAGGGCAAGTACTTGAGATGGAAACTATATAGCTTGCTGTTTTAATGCCTTCCTAATTAGCAGATAGCTTGCTGTTTTAATCCCTTCCTAATTAGCAGATAGCTTGCTGTTTTAATCCCTTCCTAATTAGCTATGCTTTCCTTAGTTTCTAAATAAGTGGGCTGATAGCCACATAATCAGGGATAGCCTTCTATCTATAGTCCTTTCCTAGTTAGCAGCTCTTTCCTTGCATTAGGGGGGCTGTTGGCTATATAAGCATGGAAGCAGTCCTGGAAGAACCAAGCAATGAGAATATCTTCTATCTTCCACTCTCTCTAAAGCCTGCGGTTGAGGGGTTTAACCTCACCGGAGAAGACGGACAGCGGCTACGAGCTACGTAGCCGAGGTCTGGCCAGTCAGGGGTTTAACGCCCTTGACAGCTTCACATTTCAATGTGAAACGTGAAGCAATACTATTTAAGGTATTAGTATAAGGAGCATATAGTTGCATTTTATGGTAAGAAAAGCTACACAGTAACAACTGTATACCTGAACAAATTCCTAATCGATCCCCAGAGCGATTTTTTCTTCCCTGTGGGTGAATGGTAGTTTCTCTTTCCCAAATTTCCTGTATTTTTAGTCTCTGAAAAAGCCAAAGTTTAGACAACAAACAGTCATGTACCCATGGGAAGATGCTAACATTACTACAATAACTCTGAAAGTAAACAATGTACCTTCACCTGGAACAGAAATATCCCCAGTTCCCTTTAGTGCCGCAAGTTCTTTTACTAGTGAACGTTCATGGTTACTGTATGAATATAAGTGTTGATAAAGTAACACACCAAAAGTCAAGATAGTAATATAATTTGATGTGACCGGTAACACACCATTTAGGTTCACTTTTCAAGCAAGAAAATGAATAGTTTTTCAAACTTTTAGAAAGCATATTTAAGAAACAGTTCTGGCAACATCTAAAGTTGTAGAAGACACCAACCCATCACAAAGACAATACTAGAAACTCAAACCTGATGTTCGTCGGGATCTTCACTTTTATCAAAAAATTATGATCTCCTCTAATAGTAGGCTTATTAACATCTGGAGCTCCAAGTTGAGTAAATTTTAAAGTCTCTCCAGGTTGAGTGCCAGGTGGAACATAAAGATCCTTGAATCCCTCTATTGTTTCAACCTGAAATAACACACTTTCTAGGTAAGTTGGAATGGGAGTTTGGCTAGCATTAAATAAATATATCATACCGATCAAGAAAGCATAATATGAACAAAGCCTTTGTCATTTAATAGTTCACCTTCACCGTGGTTCCTAAAATTGCATCAGTATAATCAATCGTGACATCTGAAAACAGATTGAGACCTTCTCTGTGGATGCCTTCTTTTTTATTAACATGAACAAATATATACAAGTCACCACTCACCCCCCTGCATAATAAGATAGAAACGGATAACATCAAATGATAGCATATTGTTAATACATCTTAGATACATGATTTTAGATTAATGTAAAAAATATTTAGTGATGTATGATCAATTAACTATTGTGATAACTGAAATGGAAGTATTTTTTGCACAGGAAGTGTTACTCATTTATGCTATAAAAAATTATCTGATCACTCTGCCAACTGAGAAAATTTTCTGCAGGGACCACATAGTTTTGCACAAGTCATATGATTAAATCAAACATACAGAAAACTACATAAAGGTTGCATGAATTATATTATGGGTGTGTTTGGTTAAGCTGTAGATTCTGAAAAAAATATTATGAGTTGTGGAAAAGTTGTTGTGAGCTATGAGCTGTAGAAAAGCTGAGAAGCTGTTTGGTTGGAATAGTTGCAGATTTATATTTTGGTAGTTCATGATGTTTAGTTACATTATTAATGTGTAATTTTACATATAAATCATTATAATCATGAAATTTTGCAATGTTTATATTAAAATTATATATTTTTAAATTACACTAAAATGATATATTTTACTAAAATTTCACTTTTTCAAATTTTATATGAACTGATATGTTTTAATAGCACAGTAGGTAATATTCATTCAAAGTTGAACTGAGAAGATATAAAATCTAAGTTATACCAGCTTTTAATTTTGTACTACGGGAATCTATAGATTCTAGAAAAGTTGAGTGACCAAAAGAGCTATTTGGTTCAGATTCCAGCTTCCGAGCCAGGAAGCTAGTTCAAAAATCTGAAGCAAACAAACCCTATGTATTATTTTCCTAGTGCTTGCCTTCGATTATCAATGCTACCTCCTCCAGTAATTTGGATGGTGGAGCCATCATGAATACCTCCAGGTATGTCTACTTTCATTCTGTGTTCGACTTGGACTGTGCCTGACCCCTTGCAGCTTGTGCAAGGTTCAGTAATAACCTTCCCACTGCCATCACAATTTAAGCAAGACGATATCTACAGAATGTGACACAAATATATTACCTAATGTATGTTGAGGTTGAGGTTCAAGAGGAAAAAAGTAAGAATAGGACACTTAGCAAACAGTAAGCATCAATAAATCAAAATTTCACTTCATATACTGCAGCTCAGTTTTGCATGTCCATAATATCAGAGCATCCCAGGCCCCGTAGTTAACAAATAATAATATATTACTTGATATACAATGGTTTTATACACTATGGAATATCTTTATCTCCCATGACGGCATGACCTATGTCCATGCACATGGAAATGCAACAAGTAGTCTTATACTCCTATCAATTCGGTATAAGCAAAATTATAGACACACAACATTCAAAGAACATTACTTAATCTACTATCCAATCAAAGTTGTACTGCAAAAGGAGCTGGTTTGTTGTAAATTCACGAAGCAAGAAAGAAACAAGGGATATAATTAGATTGTCTGTAATGGTGAGTAACTACAATTACTGACAATGCATACAAACAGTACAATGAATATCTCACCTGAGATATGATGCCAAAACGTGTTCTCTGAGTTTTCATTAACCTGCCTTGACCTCTGCATTGAGTACATTCTGTTATGTCGTTGCTAGATTTAGCACCAGTCCCATGGCAAGTGGCACATGTTTCATGGCGAGAAATTTTAATGTCTTGTTTGCCTCCAATTATTGATTCTTCAAAAGAAAGGAGAAGATCGTAGCTGTAATATAGAAAAGAGAGAGTAAATAGCTATACAGCTAGTAGTTTCCTCGGTTTAGTGCTAGGTTGAAATTATTTACTGAATATCAAGTCTCCCGTTGTCTGCAACTTCTGTACCATAATGGAACTTCCCAGGGCCCATGTTATCTCCAAAAAACTTATCAGGACCACCAAAGAATGCATTGAAGAGTTCGTATGGATCAATCTGCCGAAGAACAAAATTTCAAAGATAAATCAGTTTATAGGATTGAATTTTCTTTCTGGATCTAATAATATTCTGCTACAGATATATCATGCAGCACATATTCTAGTTATCTGCAGGTTTCTCATAACTCAATGGAAATAACAGGCTTATAAGTGAAGAATATGAGATAAACCTATAACAAGTTTTACAATTCATCCCATATAATTTCACAGTTCCCAACTGACCTCTCTTAAGAGCTCTTACTTTACATGAGATGCAATTTAACCGTCAGTTGGGAGTATAAGTTGAAGAATATAACTAGCTAGAAAAAATAATATCTGGTAGAAAAGAAATTTAAGTTCTTAAATTTCAACAGATCAAAAATAAAACTGTAACTTAGGTACTGAATAGAATGACTACCCCATATGAGCCAATATCTCCACCTCTGTAATCTCCATTAATCCCTGATTCTCCAAAACGGTCATACAAAGATCTTTTCTCTTCGTCTGATAGAATCTGTAAGTGCTTAAAGAATGTGTTAGTAACATAAAAGGCTAATCAATTGATTAAATTGTAAAACATCATAGTAAGATATTTTTGACTTGCACTATTTAGATGGAATTTCAACTGTTGCAGATAGAGGTACATAAAACAGAACACAAAGGTAAACTGCATGTTACACGAAAGAAGACCTATCACAGTAAATATCAGTCTATCACAGTAAGTAGAGACACAAAGAAAATCATAAATCTATCACAATAAGTCAGTCAGTGGATATGGAGAGCAGAAAATACCTCATATGCAGCACTTATCTCCTTAAACTTTTCTTCTGCCTCAGGGTTCTTGTTCATATCAGGATGGTACTGCACAGAAAGCAAACCAATAAAGTATGTTCAAGGTTTGTAGCTCGACAACGCCATATATATTTATGGAATTTAATAATTGCCATCATCATATAATGCCATATAGTACAAGTCAGATGTCGGTGAAGAGAACACCCAAATATGATATTTTTGGTGTTTACTCGGTAAACAGCATTCAAATGTATTCAAGATTGATAGTTATCTTCCAATGCACAAAGACACAAATACATAAAAAAGTGTCTGAGAGATAGCACTAAAACTCGTTATCTAACTTCAGCCTGTTCTATAAAAAGCATTGGACATCACAACAGCAAACTAAGCGGGAAAGAAGCTCGTACAGCTTCATTGAAATGGAATAGAGTACAGGTGTCACCAAATTTAGCAAGTTAATTCTGTATTCATAGAGTCACAGCTGCATCATTTTACATACACTGAACACGTGATGTAGTTTAGTAAAAATGTTTAAATTTACTCAAGTAGACAGAGCACACTAGTTGTAGAGTTACATATAAGAAAATCCTAACATCTCAGTGGAAATGCTCTGGCATGTAACGTCACTACACGATTTCCACGAGCCACATTGCCGAGAGTTACATTTTTTTAATATGTCTCGAATTGTGCAGTGGATGCACAAGACGATAATTCCCCATGCCGGAGGAACAAGCGAATTATGCAAGCGTCCAACTCAATCGCAACCACGCCACTCTACCCGTGGAAATTGCAGATAAATTGAACTGTGCATACACTAGCAGTATCACCTAGTCTAACCCTTCAAGGGGCATGAAGGGAGAGCAGAGCAGCACCTTGCGCGCGAGGGTCCGGTAAGCCGTCTTGACCTCCTGCAGAGTGGCGTCGCGACGGAGGTTCAGCGTGGCGTAGCAGTCCTTCCCATCACGCTCGGCCACCGCCGCCGCCGCCTTGGGCGATCCCCTCCCAAACGCGGCAGGGAGATGGGTTCGAGCGCGGGCGCGGTGGGGGAGGCGGAAAGGGAACCGGAGCTCACTGGAGACGGCAGGCGGCGTGGAGAGGAGGGGGGAGGTGGGGATAGGCGTCGGGTTTGGGTTCGCGGGGACGAAGAGCACGGCTGCCATGGAACTACCGGCACTCCCGCGCCGCCGGCAGTTGGTCTTCGCAACAGGAGTACGCTCGAGGGAGAAAATTGTAAGAATGCATTCGTTGGTTTTGTAAAAATATCACCACCTGTAAAAAGGCCACTCATTTCATAGATTGTAATTTTACTTTTTTAGTGATTTTTTCTCTAGTTTTAATTTTTATAATTCTAAATCCAATGTAAAATGACACGTTTGCTCTTCAACCAAACACATTTACCCATTCGCTGCTACTAAACAGCGGAACACACCGTTCTACTTTTTAACATTTTTCCTCAAGAACTTAATTTTCTTTCCATTCGAGAACATTATCCTTTCATTCAAATCTGCAGCTTTCTTTTCGCTTTTTTCTTTTCCTGTCGATCGCCGCAAAGTAGTTGTTCGCGGCCAATATTGCTAATTGCGTTGGCCATGCCGGAGCGTTGGGCAAAACACGCCAATCGCATGGTTCACGGCTGTAGCAGGACAAGGCGAACTGCAGGACGATAGCGGCGACATGGCGACATGCAGTGAGATGGCCGGGGCGGCGAGCGGCAGGAAGACTAGAGTGGCGAGCGGCTACAAAAATATGGTTTAGTTTGGCTGAAGGGCAAACATGTCATTTTACATTGGATTTAGGATTATAAAAATAAAACTAAAGAAAAAGCCATTAAAAGGGTAAAATTACAACCTATATATAAAATGAGTGGCATTTTTACATGTACATTATAAAGGGTGGTATTTTTACAAAATCAATGAATCAAAATGGCATTCTTGGCATTTTTACATGTACATTATAAAGGGTGGTATTTTTACAAAATCAATGAATCAAAATGGCATTCTTACAATTTTCTCGCTCGAGGAAGGGTCCGAGGGGTAGCTAACCAGCCGAACCGAGCACGCTTGGTCGGTCGGTTAAAACTTGCAACAGATGGATCTAGTACCGACAATTTCTCGACTACCATTCACAAAAATATTTTAGTAGTATCAGCTCTCCAAAATAACAAATGGATCCAAGACTTAGATTCCTCTCGGCTCTTCATCTCGACCCAGGCCTTAAAAGAATTTGCTAGCCATTGAGAAAAATCCTCCTCAATTCAGTTCCGCGAAGAGGTCGACGATAGTATAATTTGGATAGCTCATAAATCTAGCATCTTCTCGACTAAAATTGCTTGCCACGTTCAATTCTATGGATCAATTAGAACAGGCTTTCTTCAGACAATCTGGTCTTGGTGATATGACCACGTCGACCACTCCAACCTCTACACCGACCACTTCGACCACAGCGACTCCAATACATGTTTTTGATGGACCAATTACACGCAGTCGAGCTAAGCAGCTTCAACAAGAGGTGCACGCGCTACTTTGTGAAATTCATTTTACTATTAATGAGAGTTATATACTACCTAAGTCGTGTACATTGCTAATGCTCAGGTTTACCAAGAAGGACGACAAGAACTCACAAGGAAATGGACACATAGAAGAATCATGCTCGAACCAAGCCAGTCCTGCAGGATCGTCTCAAAGAAACAATCATAACTTTTGATTTCCAAAAGCTATGAAGGCAAATGAGCACTTTTTGGAAAACTCTTGAAGTCTAGTTTCCAATGAATCTAACCCCGACCAGTTTGAAGTTTGCATGAAGGCGTCCGACCAGTTTTAGTGCTTGCTGGTCCGAAGGTCAATAGTCTGCATGAAGTCAATGTTCTCGTATTAAAACTGCATCATTCTACCGAGTTCCATGGTGCATTATTATACATGGTGTGAAACCTTATCAAGTCACCTTTCCAAGGAATCCAACTGTTCGTGAATTGAAGCTTCCAAGGAGGAGTTATTGCTGAAACACCGAAGACCGCTCAGAAGACCAACAGCCACGCGGAAACACTCCAGAAGCTGATTCGTTTTCACATAGTTCGCCTAGTCTTTTCTTTTCATGTTCGCACCTATCTTCAAGGTCTACTCCTTGTATAAATACCCCCTAGCACCATTGTAATGGGCAACTTTGATTATTGAATATAGAACCCCTTGTTCAGCTGCGTGCTAACAAATTCAGAGAGAGATCTCTACCCTCCTTGCTCTTGTGATTTCCTTCGCGGGATTACAGAAGCGGCGGCTTCATCCGCTCCTAATTGGTGCTCCTACTCCCTTCAAGGTCCTCCTTGATTGATTGTAGGCTGTGTTGGTTGGTTCTTTGAGAGTGTGGTTGGGCGAATCCTCGATTCAGGTTGCCGGTTAAAGACGGTGGTTGGCTTCGAGTTTTATTTGCCAGGTTGCACTAGTTATCGCTGCTTGCAGCAAGTTATCCGGTTATTCTATAGCTAGTTATCTGAAGATCGATCCTACGTCGTGAAGATCGGGACCCCGTGACGCATCATCTGGTATCAGAGCTGATCGGTTTCCACGGTAGGATTCTTTACCCTTAGCTACATATATTTTGTTTCGTCCTATCCACCAAAAGCCAAAAAAATATACATATATATTGTTTAGCCCTTTGTTTCAATCTGTTATTTTAGTGAGTTCAGTTAATTTTCAGTCCATTAGAGTCTTTGTTTTAGTTGCTGATCATTTTCCGTCGTGTGTCCTTTGAGCCTCTTATATATCTGGTTATTGTGTTCAGTTCTATAAAAAAAGGTAAAAGAAAGAAAAGTTCAAAAAAAAGGAAAGTTGAGAAAAAAAATTGTGAAAGAAAAGTTTAAAGATCAGTTCGTTTGAGAGCACAGTTGCTGAAAGTTTGTGTTTCAAGTTGTGCAACCAGATCGCTATCTTTTGTTGGTACAAAATTTTGGTTGGGTTTGATTGCAACACTTGCATCCCAATCATACTCCTTGTTTACATCAATCTGAGATTTTCTTTGCACGTGTGTGTGATCCATTTACATCTTTAGCATTTTGAGATCAGCACTAAGCAGAGAACCTCTAGTTTGGATTGTTAGTTAACTTTACAACAACTAGAATTCAGATTGCATTCCTTGTTTATAATCCCCACCAAGCTCCACATAAAAGCCATCGTAATCGGTACTCTCTGGTCTTGTATTCGCTTAACCATCGCTCTCGGTACCACCACACATTTTGTTTCTCTGTAACCCGCAAGAACTTTACTGAGCCTCGGTTGGTAAGAGAAGTGAGATTGAGAGATCCCACATATATTTTTATTCCACATATACTCTTGTTCCTTTGTTGTCACTAATTTTACAGAAAGATGGGTGACGGCGTTGAGATCAATGATTGTGTCACCATGGCACAATTTAATGAATTCCAGCAAAGTCTAGAAGAGAGACAAGATCAGTTGGCCCAAGATTTTCAAACCATACTAAATGAAATTAGGGGACGTCGTCCACCTAATGATGGAGCAAGCACCCATGGTGAAGAAGGTGATGATAGTGATGGAAGAGGATGAAGAAGAGGACGGAGGAACCGAAGTGCTGCACATGGAAGAGAGAGGGGCTAGAATCGAAGAAATCAAGACACTGAAGAATCCAAATTTGAAAATGATGATAATCATTCCCATCATGATCGCCAACATCGTAGAGGAGGCCATCGTGAAGAGAGGCTTGGTAAACTGAAATTTACCATGCCAAAATTTGATGGAGGATCTGATCCTGAAGCTTATTTCACTTGGGAGTTGAAGGTCGACAAGATCTTTCGCTTGCATAATTATACAGAAGAGAAGAAGTTGGCTATGGCATCTCTAGAGTTTGAAGGATATGCTCTGATTTGGTGGGAGCAACTTCTCCAAGATCGTGAAGAAGATGGAGAACATCCTATTGCCACATGGGCAGAGATGAAACGTGAAATGAGAAGACATTTCGTGCCGAAGCATTATCGGCGTGATCTTTTTGATAAACTATAGAATTTGAAACAAGGAAGTTATTCTGTTGAAGAGTATTATAAAGAGATGGAGAAGGCAATGATTAGAGCCAACGTATATGAAGATGAAGAACAAACTATGGCACGATTCATGGCTGGGTTGCATCGAAATATTCAACGCATTGTTGAGTTTCAGTTGTACCGTCGTCTTATTGATTTGGTACATCAAGCCACCAAAGCTGAACGCCAACTGCAGCAAGATACCAAGAGCAGTAAGTCTTTGCCTTTTGGTACGAGGACTATGTCTGGAGGAAGCAAGTTAAATTCTAAGTTTTCTACTGCACCGTCAGCTGCGAAAGGTTCATTTGGAGGCTCACGTTCTAATGCTCAAAGTAATTTTAGTGGGAAGAACTCTGCTGCCCCGAGCATGAGTTCCAAACCAGCAGCTTCCACCTCCACTTCAGTGGGTTCTACATCCAAGAGCAGTGGGATTCAGTGTTTCACGTGTGGAGGTCGTGGACATGTTGCTAGAGAGTGTCCAAATAATAGAGTGATCATTGTAACTGATAATGGAGAGTACGAATCAGCCAGTGAAGAGGAAGATATGGAAGAAGAAGCCCATGAAGAAGAGGAACATACCGGCTGTGATTTTGAGCAAGGTGCTGCTCTTGTGGTGGCCCCAATATTGAGTGTTCAGATGAAGGAAGCTGAGAACGGCCAGCGGCATAATTTATTTCAGACAAGAGCCAAAGTGCAAGATAAGGTAGTAAAGATGATCATTGATGGAGGAAGCTGCCATAATCTTGCTAGTCGTGAGATGGTTGACAACGTTGGTCTGAAACTTCTGCGACATCCTCATCCATATCATGTCCAATTGCTAAATGATTCCGGTGACATCAAGATTGGATACAAAGTAAAAGTTCCCTTCAAGATTGGTGAATATTGTAACACCCCAGAATTTAAAAAGGAATAAAATGAAAGAAAATATTATTTAAAACATTTTTGAATTTATTAGTAAAGGAGAAATCACAAAAGAGCCTAAATAAAACCAAACAGGGAGAAATACTCCAAATATGGACTTGAAAATTTTATGAGATAAACTAGAGATCAAGAGGTAATTTTAGGAATTTTTACGAATTTTTATCCACAGTGATTCAACCCTTAATCAAATATTTGATTTTCTGGAATTATTTAAAATCAGAAATCAATTTTAAATCCTAAACGGGCCGAAACCCTGAAACTCCCTCCAACGGCCTTTTTGGCCCAGCCCATCACCGCCCTCTCACTGACGAGCGGGACCCGCCTGTCGGCGCTCGCCTCCCCTCTCTCCTCCCGCCCGCGCCCCGCCTGGCCCCACGCGTCAGCCACCTTGCGCCCTCTGACCGCCCGGCCCCGCCTGTCTGCCCTTTCCTTTTCCGTTCGCTCACTGACAGGTGGAGCCCACCTGTCAGGACCTTCGTCTCCGATGGAAGGGGATCGCTCCCCTTCCTTCCCCGGCGATCTCCTTCTGTCTTCTCGCCGCCGGCCACCGGATCGCCTTGGATCCCCTCCGATCACCTTCCCTGGTCGCCACCGCTCCCCTTCCATCTACGGCCGACGCGTTTTCGCGCTTAAGGAAGCTAGCCCGAGCCTTTGGAAGCCTCGCCGGAAAACTTAGGAAACCACCTCGGGTTTCCTCGGTAAAACCTTCCATCCTCGCCGCCGGTGACCCCTTTATAAACCCCTCTGGCCTCCGCACTCCGCCCACACCCCTAAAGCCCAACCCTGTGCGATCCAGAGCGCCGCCACCCCGTTTTCGGGTTTCTCCTCTGTTTCGACTCCAGCGAGCTCTCGCCGTCGCCTCGGACCTCCTCCGTCCACGTCGTCGCCACCGTCGTGACCGCCGGAGCCCGCCCGTCCTCGGCCACGACTCCGTTGGTCGAGAGGACCACCGAATCGCCTCGCCGCCGATGAACCCGAACGGTTCCTCCGCCCCTCTTCGACGCCGGTCGCCGTCCGCTCGCCGTCACCGCCACCGCCGGTACGACCAAGTTCCCCTCTCATCACTGGTTCCATTTTTGGCCTTAGCATGGTCATCCAAGCCACGCCGTCGCCGGAATCCTTCGCCGTTGGACCGCTGGAGCCGAGAACGAAGGGGGTAATCACCCCTTTAGCTCGTGCCGTGCCGGACGAGTCCCTGGCCGTCCGATCCAGATCGGAGGGCTAGGATTAAATCCCTTCGGGATCTAATCCAGGCCCTCGGATCCGGTCAAAGCGGTACCACGCGATCTCAGCCGTCGGATTTAACTTAAAAACGTGACTCCATCCTGTGCGTCCACGTATACCCCTTCGCCACGTTTTAATCTGGGCCGTTCAAACTCATTTAAAACCCCCGCCTCACATCTGGCCGCTGGATCCAGATCCAACGGTCCAGATCCGACTCATTTACTGTTTTGTACAAAACCCAGAATATTAAAATATTACTCCACATAATAAAACCTACAAATAGGTATGTTTAATATTTGGTGAATTTTATCTGTTTATTGAATGTATTGTTTATTTTCCGTATCAAGAAGACTACGAGTTCGTCGAGGAGCAGGAGTTCTACCCCGAGGTTCCTCCATCCCCATTTGCTGATCAAGGCAAGTCATCGACCACCTCTGTGGAAACAGTTGATCATAATTGAGCCCATGTTTTAATAAGTTATCGCTATAACCCATAGATTAATATTGCATTAGTCTAATATTCAAGCCTTACACTTATATTTATTAGATCCCCATCCTTGTGTGCAAACCCAAGCCATGCTTATTGAGCCTTAACTCCTTGTCACTCTACTATAAATATATTAGCTAGTGCCCAATGTACCGGCACAACTGCTATAGGTTAAAAAGAACGAGTCGTAGATAGCTGGATTCTGTATATGAATTTCCCTGTTATTCTCGTCTCTAGACTCTGTTGGAGTTGGCTAGGTTATAAGTATGGTGGGTTCCGGGTGCAAGCTCGGGCACTGGTTTGTCGCACCCGGGGCACTATAAGGACCGGTCTGCGGGATCTGTTGCAAAGCACTTCCGTACCAACCACAAGTCTAATGGGTAAGTCCTAACTGGAAGTATGGAATACTCCGGCTCGATGCACCATAGAGGAGGGGGCAAGGGGCTAGCCTGCGGGCGACTTGTACCGACGAGGCTCAAGGGGGGGTATGGTGGGGCTCCGATGCGTCGGGACACCATATGAAACCCATAAGAGGGTGCTATTGAGTCGGGGAGGACTATATGGAAGGTTTTGGCACGAGTTCCCGTGTGATGGGTCATCTCGTTACACTTCGGTGTAGGTGATGGGTGCGTGCCTTGTGGGTACAGTGGTACATCTCTGATCAGAGTAATCCAATCTTTTCGAAAAGCCGAGCCCACGGTCAAGGGCGGGTTGTGTGACTACTCGCAGTTAGTTTACAATTGTTTGAATGTTCGAGTTATTCATGGCACGTAAGGACTGTGGAGCGAGGTGGGGCTGACTGTACCCCTCGAGTTAGAGGATGATGATGCACACACACATGTTTACTTTTCCGTACTAATTAATTTGCTCACATTTAAAGCTTTACAATTATGCTGCTTTCGCTAAATTAGCCACTATCTCCCTTGTTATTACCTTGCATTATACTTGCATTCGGTGGCTTGCTGAGTACATCTGTACTCACCCCGTTGACTTACAACCTCAGAGCCCGTCTACTACGAGGAGGATGAAGGTCTGGAGTAGCGACCCAGTCAAGGCGAGACTGGAAGGAGGCGTTCATCTAGGACCCTTGCTTTATTAGTTTCTGTCGTGCCCCGATATAATAAATCAGGACTTTATTGAAATTCCATAGAAAATCAATAAAACAAGACGTTCATCATGCGACCACGTACAATACGGACAATCATTCACGGTTCGTAGACCGCATTAATACAAAAGTGAATAAAGGTGAAGAGAAACTAATAAAATAAGGGTCCTAGATGAACGCCTCCTTCCAGTCTCGCCTTGACTGGGTCGCTACTCCAGACCTTCATCCTCCTCGTAGTAGACTGGCTCTGATGTTGTAAGTCAACGGGGTGAGTACAGATGTACTCAACAAGCCACCGAATGCAATTATAATGCAAGGTAAATTACAAGGGGGAAAGTGGCTAATTTTTGCGGAAGCAGCAGAATTGTAAAGCATTAAGTGTGATCATTTTATTAGTACGGAAAAGTAAACATGTGCATGTGTATCATCTTCTAACTCGAGGGGTACAGTCACCCCACCTCGCTCAACAGTCCTTACGTGCCATGATTAATCCGAACATTCACACAATTGTAAACTAACTGCGAGTAGTCACACAACCCGCCCTTGACCGTGGGCTCGGCTTTTCGAAAAGATTAAATTACTCTGATCAGAGATGTACCACTGTACCCACAAGGCACGCACTCATCACTTACACCAAAGTGTAACGAGATGACCCATTTCACGGGAACTCGTGCCAAAACCTTCCATATGGTTCCCTCCGACTCCACAACACCCTCTTATGGGTTTCGTATCGTGTCTCGACATGTCGAGTGCTCACCATACCCCCCCTTGAGCCTTCTTTGGTACAAGTCGCCCGCAGGCTAGCCCCTTGTACCCCTCCACTATGGTGCATAGAGCCGAAGAGTTCCACACTTCCAGTTAGGACTTACCCATTAGACTTGTGGTTGGTACGGAAGTGCTTTGCAACAGATCCCGCAGACCGGTCCTTATAGTGCCCCGGGTGCGACAAACCAGTGCCCGAGCTTGCACCCGGAACCCACCATACTTATAACCTAGCCAACTCCAACAGAGTCCAGAGACGAGAATAACAGGGAAATACATATACAGAATCCAGCTATCTACGACTCGTTCTTTTTAACCTATAGCAGTTGTGCCGGTACATTGGGCACTAGCTAATATTTTAATAGTAGAGTGACAAGGAGTTAAGGCTCAATAAGCATGGCTTGGGTTTGCACACAAGGACGGGGATCTAATAAATATAAGTGTAAGGCTTGAGTATTGGACTAATGCAATATTATCCTATGGGTTATAGCGATAATTTATTAAAACATGGGCTCAATATGATCAACTGTTTCCACAGAGATGGTCGATGACTTGCCTTGATCAGCAAATGGGGATGGAGGAACCTCGGGGTAGAACTCCTGCTCCTCGACGAACTCGTAGTCTTCTCGATACGGAAAAGTAAACAATACATTTAATAAACAGATAAAATTCACCAAATATTAAACATACATATTTGTAGGTTTTATTATGTGAAGTAATATTTTAATATTCTGAGTTTTGTATAAAACAGTAAAGTTTAATATTTGTAACAGCCCCAAAATTAAAAGGGAATAAAATAAAGGAAAAATAATATTAAATAAATTTTTGAATTTTGTTATTAAAGAAAACTCCTAAAAGAGCCTTATTAAAGCCAAACAGAGACAAATATCTAAAATTTGAACTTGAAAATTTTATGGGATAAACTAGAGGCCAAGAAATATTTTTGAGAATTTTTACAAAATTTTATCAACAGTGCTTCAAGCCTTAAACAAATAAACCAATTTCTGGAATTAAAATAATTAGAAAAAGTATTTAAATTCTATTGGGCCGAAACCCTGAATTCTACCCCAAAAGCCTTTCGGCCCAAGCCCAGCACACCCCTCTCACTGACAGGCGGGGCCAGCCTGTCGGCGCCGACCCCCTTCTCCCTCCTCTCCCGCGCGCTCCGCCGGGTCCACGCGTCAGTCTCCGCAGTGCGCCCCCTCTGCCGCTGCCACTCCGGGCCCGCTCGTCAGCCCCTCACTCCTCCGCGCCCGCCCCCTGACAGGTGGCCCCCACCTGTCAGGTTCTTCTTCCCCGACGGAAGGGGATCCCCTCCTTCCGAATCCGGCAACCCCCTTTCCAAATCCGTCGCCGGCCGGCCGAATTCGCTAAACGGAGCACGTGATCCTCTTCCCTATACACCGGTGATCTCATTCCACTCAAAATCGACGCGTTTTCATCCTTTTGGAAGCCAATCCGAGAGCTATCAAAACCTCGCCGGAGACCTCGGGATTTCTCCGATCTCCTGCCATTCTTCGTCGCCGGCGACCACTATAAAAGCACCCCAATGCCGCCGCATCCTAGACACCCGAAGAAGGGCCAAGTCCCTGCAAACCGGGACGCCCCCAGCTTTTCTTTTCGCCGCCACCCCTGCTTCGGCTCCGGCAAGCTCTCGCCGGCATCCCGTGCCCTCGCCGCCCTCGTCGTCGCCTCCGCTGGGACCGCCGTCGCGCCTTCTGCCTCGGCCCCACCTCCGTTGGACCGAAGCACTACCGGAACTCGCCGTCGCCATTGGACCCGAGAACCTCGCCGCCCCCTCTCCTCGCCGGGTCGCCGCCGGTCACCCTTCTCCACCGACTCCGGTACGGTCGTGACCCCCTTCCCCTCCTCTTTCCATTTTTGTCAACCCCGAGGGCATTGGGCCGCCGCACGCCATCGCCGGAGCTCATCGCCGCTCGGCCGGAGTTGGGGACGAAGCCTCCTGGCTCCCCCGTGCCGCCGCCGTGCCGGATCAAATTGTGACCGTCGGATGCCACGCGGACGGCTGCGATTAAGACCTGAGATCGAGGGCCCGGATGGCTTTGACCTGGGTTGACCGGTATCGGTCAATCCGAGCCCTCCGATCTCACTTAACCACCCCGCATCGCATCCAACCGTTGGATCTGGATCGGACGGTCCAGATCTGGCCGGTCCAGCGCACAGTGCGCAGGTCCAGGGTGGACCTGGCTCACCGTGGACCCGCAGCTGTTTTCTGGTTTAAAAATAATTCAGAAAAATAGTTTAAACTTCCAAAATTCATATCTTGCTCAAATTAACTCCAAATTTCACCATTTTAGTTCTGGAAAATTTGTCTTTTCATTCTCTGCACATTTATGCAATAAAATAATACGTTTATTTGGCACATAATAATCTTATTAAATGATAAAGAAAATCCCCTTTAGGAATTAATTAATATTTCAATAAAATAATTCAGATAAACCCTTAAAATAATATCAGAAGATATAATGGCTCTACTTCACTGTGGTTAATACAATAAAAATGGAATAACCATTTTGTCCATGACATTTTATTAAATTACATTTCTAAGTCCCCTTTTGGACTTAAATCATATTACATCTAAATAATCCAGAAAAATCCTTAAAAATATATATATTAATTTCTGGGACACCATGACTCACTTACACTGTTTATAAGCCAATAAAAACATAATAAGTCATTTTGCCCATTTTAGATTCTTAAATAAACATTTACAAGACCCTTTTAAAATAAATGATTAATTCATATAATAGACATACAACACTTTGCAAAAATATCATGAAAATGACATAATGAATTCAAAGGACTTAATGGCTTGATTCCACTGTTTCAATATAATAAGAATAACATGTTCACTTAGCCCACTTTAATCTATTAATTAAGATTGCAAAAGCTCTTGTAGGATAATAAAGTAAGTCATATGAAAGAAGTTAAACACTTGATAAAAATGTCATGACAACTTGTATAATAACTTTAGAGAACCTAACAACTTGAGTTTACTATTTTTAATACAATAAAAATAGAATATTCATCTTGTCCACTTTATTCCATTAAATGATATTGCCAATGCCCTTTTAGGACATTTAATTAAGGCATTTAAGAAAAAGTCAACCCTTTATGAAACTATCCTAAAACTTATATAACAAACTTCAGGAGATCTAAATAACCTAATGTCACTATATTAATGCCATAAAAACATTAAGGTCATTTTATAACTTTTTACTTCAACTTTAAGAAAGGGAAAAACAAAAACCCCCTTAGGAAAAATAATCACATCAAGTTATAAAATTAAGGAATCTCATTAAAAATTAATCTTAAATGTTTAAGTAACAAATCCCTAAAAGTTAAGACTCTATCTACTATACTTTATCCAACATAAACATGTATGTTAGTATGATTGATTTGGATTGTTTATTGAATGCTTTATTTACTTTTCCGTATCGAGAAGATTACAACGTCGTCGAAGATCCGGAGTTCTAACCCGAGGTTCCACCTTCACCATTCACGGATCAAGGCAAGTCATCGACCACCTCTGTGGAAACAGTTGATCATATTTGAGCCCATGTTTTAATAAATTATCGCTATAACTCATAGGTTAATATTGCATTAGTCCAATAATCAAGCCTTACACTTATATTTATTAGATCCCCGTCCTTGTGTGCAAACCCAAGCCATGCTTATTGAGCCTTAACTCCTTGTCACTCTACTATAACAATATTAGCTAGTGCCCAATGTACCGGCACAACTGCTATAGGATATAAAGGATGAGTCGTAGATAGATGGATTCTGGTATATGAGATACCCCGTTATTCTTGTCTCTGGACTCTGTTGGAGTTAGGTATGTTATAAGTATGGTGGGTTCCGGGTGCAAGCTCGGAAACTGGTCGGTCGCACCCGGGGCACTATAAGGACCGGTCTGCGGGATCTGTTGCAAAGCACTTCCGTACCAACCACAAGTCTAATGGGTAAGTCCTAACTGGAAGTGTGGAACACTCCGTCTCTCGGCACCATAGTGGAGGGGGCAAGGGGCTAGCCTGCGGGCGACTTGTACCAAAGGAGGCTCAAGGGGGGGTATGGTGGGACACCGACGCGTCGGGACACCATATGAAACCTATAAGAGGGTGCTGTTGAGTCGGAGAGGACCATATGGAAGGTTTTGGCACGAGTTCCCGTGAAATGGGTCATCTCGTTACACTTCGGTGTAGGTGATGAGTGCGTGCCTTGTGGGTACAGTGGTACATCTCTGATCAGAGTAAAATCAATCTTTTTGAAAAGCCGAGCCCACGGTCAAGGGCGGGTTGTGTGACTACTCGCAGTTAGTTTACAATTGGTTGAATGATTGAGTTATTCATGGCATGTAAGGACTGTTGTGCGAGGAGGTGAAACGTACTCCTCGAGTTAGAAGATGAGGATGCATACACATGTTTACTTTTCAGTACTAATAAATTGATCACATTTAATGCTTTACAATTATGCTTCTTCCGCAAAACTAGCCACTATCTCCCTTGTTATTACCTTGCATTATATTTGCATTCGGTGGCTTGCTGAGTACATCTGTACTCACCCCGTTGACTTACACCATCAGAGCTCGTCTACTACGAAGAGGATGCAGGTCTGGAGTAGCGACCCAGTCAAGGCGAGACTGGAAGGAGGCGTTCATCTAGGACCCTTATTTATTAGTTTCTCTTCACCTTTATTCACTTTTGTATTAATGCGGTCTACGAACCGTGAATGATTGTCCGTATTGTACGTGGTCGCATGATGAACGTCTTGTTTTATTGATTTTCTATGGAATTTCAATAAAGTCCTGATTTATTAAATCGGGGCGCGACAAGATGGTATCAGAGCCGACTTGACTGTAGGAAGCCAAACAGACCTGACCTTAGGACTTCTATATATTCACTATATTTTACAAAAGATTACTTATCCTCTCATCTTCCGAGGTTTTCACAAAAAAAAATTTTTTCTCTTTTGTAGATGCCGGTTCACACCATGAGCGGGACTCTTCGAGATGAGGCCGGATTCATCCGCGAGCTTCGCGTGCTCGTCGACTTTTTGGGGTTTCCCCATGAGCCTGCGTTCCACGGGATCTTTCCCGATGCGAACGAGAGCTACTGCGAGGTCACGGTTGTAATCCGCCCCTCTTTCACGCAGCCACCCTTCTACACCCATGGAGTTGGAGGACCTTCATTCGTGGTGGCCAGCCAGCGAGCCGCTTTTCAGTCCCTCGCCGAGCTTCGCCTGGTCTACGACTGCCACCTTCGCGACACCATCTACCGCTTCATGCCCATGCGTACGCCAGGGAGCCACCGCAGCATCTACATCAACTCCCTCCCTCAGGACAACTCCGCCATCGCCCGCACCATGAGGCTCTTGGAGGCTATGGACAACCTTCATACGGAGGCCGTCCTCGACGCAGATAGCCAGCACGACACCATCGACTTCTACCGTCACTCATCGGAGAACCTGGCCCGCGAGAATGCTGAGCTCCGTCGACAAGTCCAGCAGAACCCCCAGCTGACTCTCGAGGTAGAGGAGTTGAGGCGTCAGAACGAGCTTCTACGCCAAGGCGCCATGGTCAATACCCAGCTCCGCCAGCAGCTCAAAGACTTGAAGAAGGATCTTGAGGAGATCGCACCTCTTCTGCCTCGCAAGAAGAAACCCCTTCGGATCCCCACCGTGAGGCCCAAGAGGATCTCCCACAGTGCTCCACTCGCCGGACCGTCAAGTTCCTCGACCCCGACCGTCTCCCGCGAGCCCGTGATCGAGTCGTCCCCTGAGCTACCGTAGACGTAGATTTACGGTTGATTGCTTTTCTTTTTACTTGATTGTATTACCATTCATGTCAAAAATAAGGCATGAATGAATATATAAATATATGAAATCGCAAGAACGATACATTTTGAAATAAAAGCTTAATCTCATCTACCTAGACCTATTGAATCATAATCCCATTATCAAAGAAAGAATCTACCTCCAGTTTCAACTCAGCATAATTCATTCGTCGCCATTCTGCAAGATCAACTCCAATCATGAAGTCAATACACGTTGTCGGAAAGCCCTAACTTAGCCAAAGCTCAATCTATGAAAATGCAGACTTGAAGCCTATCTTTAACCTTCTACTTCTAGCCTTTCCGAATCTCGGGACGAGATTCTTGTTAAGGAAGTTAGGATTGTAACACCTCGATTTTTGCGAGGCATTAAAAATAAAATTTCCCCTTAATAAATAAATTTCAGGAAAAGTATTTAGTATAAAGCAAGAAAGAGGAAAGCTAAAATATGGGCCTAAAAATTTCATTTAAAATTAGCCAGAGTATCTTTCCTAAAAATTCTCCTAAGCATCAAATTGTGTTCCAAAAATTTTCTTGAATTTTTGGCACCAAGGAATTCAATAAGACATAATCACCATCACTTCATCTTAAACCTCTAAACACAAACTAATAAAATATATTACAACACGAATGTTGAGTGAATAAAATACATGATAAATCATTTATATTAAAAATGATATAGGGCATGAGTATGAAAGTAATAAGGGACTAACATAAAGCATCTAGGTCAAATTATCCATCTTAGGCAATAAAAATCAGTAACCATTTCCCCTTAATGACGGCACCTTCTTTTTGAAACCCTTCAACTTCAGGATGGCCAACAACCAAGGATCAGGAGCTCCACACGATGGAAACACCTCAGGCAATCTGCCTCAGTGGGGTGCAGTTGGACATCAGCAGACCCCTGTTGTCAATCATCCCACACTTACGGAGATGATGACAAAACAGAACCAACTGATCGCCACACTGCTTGCCCAGATGCAACAACTACAAAAGCAGATGCAAGAGCAGCAGGCACAGTTGTTCCGTCTCCAACAACACCAACACGAGCTCTCCCTTCAGCTGAGCTACGGGGACTTCGCCAACTTTCAGAGATTGGTGAACGAAGCAACTATACCAGAAACCAGAGTGATTCCACCTCAAGCCCCAACCCCGGCCAAGCCACGAACCACCCTCGGAGGGCCAATCACAGACATCCCACCCCAAGCACCGCCAGCCGGAAGGACACTAGTACCAGCTACCGGATACAAGAGGGATAGGAACGGCAAGCCGATTGTGTGCTACAACTGCCGCCAAGGAGGCCACTACGCCAACAAGTGCCCCTACCCCAAGCGGGTGCCATCCTCCATTTCAAAACCAGAAGGACATACTCTAGATCACCACAAAGAGAAACCAGATACAACCGAAGACACTCCCAATTCGATCTCAACCAACCCAGATCCGGAGATCGCTTTGCCTACTTCTGATGTAACTCCATCTCTTAATCCAGAGCACCAGTAGAACCCAGTCCCTCAGTTTTCCCGAGGTTCGCTTCGAATCTCGAGGGCGAGATTCTCTGTAAGGGGGATAGGATTGTAACAGCCCCAAAATTAAAAGGGAATAAAATAAAGGAAAAATAATATTAAATAAATTTTTGAATTTTGTTATTAAAGAAAACTCCTAAAAGAGCCTTATTAAAGCCAAACAGAGACAAATATCTAAAATTTGAACTTGAAAATTTTATGGGATAAACTAGAGGCCAAGAAATATTTTTGAGAATTTTTACAAAATTTTATCAACAGTGCTTCAAGCCTTAAACAAATAAACCAATTTCTGGAATTAAAATAATTAGAAAAAGTATTTAAATTCTATTGGGCCGAAACCCTGAATTCTACCCCAAAAGCCTTTCGGCCCAAGCCCAGCACACCCCTCTCACTGACAGGCGGGGCCAGCCTGTCGGCGCCGACCCCCTTCTCCCTCCTCTCCCGCGCGCTCCGCCGGGTCCACGCGTCAGTCTCCGCAGTGCGCCCCCTCTGCCGCTGCCACTCCGGGCCCGCTCGTCAGCCCCTCACTCCTCCGCGCCCGCCCCCTGACAGGTGGCCCCCACCTGTCAGGTTCTTCTTCCCCGACGGAAGGGGATCCCCTCCTTCCGAATCCGGCAACCCCCTTTCCAAATCCGTCGCCGGCCGGCCGAATTCGCTAAACGGAGCACGTGATCCTCTTCCCTATACACCGGTGATCTCATTCCACTCAAAATCGACGCGTTTTCATCCTTTTGGAAGCCAATCCGAGAGCTATCAAAACCTCGCCGGAGACCTCGGGATTTCTCCGATCTCCTGCCATTCTTCGTCGCCGGCGACCACTATAAAAGCACCCCAATGCCGCCGCATCCTAGACACCCGAAGAAGGGCCAAGTCCCTGCAAACCGGGACGCCCCCAGCTTTTCTTTTCGCCGCCACCCCTGCTTCGGCTCCGGCAAGCTCTCGCCGGCATCCCGTGCCCTCGCCGCCCTCGTCGTCGCCTCCGCTGGGACCGCCGTCGCGCCTTCTGCCTCGGCCCCACCTCCGTTGGACCGAAGCACTACCGGAACTCGCCGTCGCCATTGGACCCGAGAACCTCGCCGCCCCCTCTCCTCGCCGGGTCGCCGCCGGTCACCCTTCTCCACCGACTCCGGTACGGTCGTGACCCCCTTCCCCTCCTCTTTCCATTTTTGTCAACCCCGAGGGCATTGGGCCGCCGCACGCCATCGCCGGAGCTCATCGCCGCTCGGCCGGAGTTGGGGACGAAGCCTCCTGGCTCCCCCGTGCCGCCGCCGTGCCGGATCAAATTGTGACCGTCGGATGCCACGCGGACGGCTGCGATTAAGACCTGAGATCGAGGGCCCGGATGGCTTTGACCTGGGTTGACCGGTATCGGTCAATCCGAGCCCTCCGATCTCACTTAACCACCCCGCATCGCATCCAACCGTTGGATCTGGATCGGACGGTCCAGATCTGGCCGGTCCAGCGCACAGTGCGCAGGTCCAGGGTGGACCTGGCTCACCGTGGACCCGCAGCTGTTTTCTGGTTTAAAAATAATTCAGAAAAATAGTTTAAACTTCCAAAATTCATATCTTGCTCAAATTAACTCCAAATTTCACCATTTTAGTTCTGGAAAATTTGTCTTTTCATTCTCTGCACATTTATGCAATAAAAATAATACGTTTATTTGGCACATAATAATCTTATTAAATGATAAAGAAAATCCCCTTTAGGAATTAATTAATATTTCAATAAAATAATTCAGATAAACCCTTAAAATAATATCAGAAGATATAATGGCTCTACTTCACTGTGGTTAATACAATAAAAATGGAATAACCATTTTGTCCATGACATTTTATTAAATTACATTTCTAAGTCCCCTTTTGGACTTAAATCATATTACATCTAAATAATCCAGAAAAATCCTTAAAAATATATATATTAATTTCTGGGACACCATGACTCACTTACACTGTTTATAAGCCAATAAAAACATAATAAGTCATTTTGCCCATTTTAGATTCTTAAATAAACATTTACAAGACCCTTTTAAAATAAATGATTAATTCATATAATAGACATACAACACTTTGCAAAAATATCATGAAAATGACATAATGAATTCAAAGGACTTAATGGCTTGATTCCACTGTTTCAATATAATAAGAATAACATGTTCACTTAGCCCACTTTAATCTATTAATTAAGATTGCAAAAGCTCTTGTAGGATAATAAAGTAAGTCATATGAAAGAAGTTAAACACTTGATAAAAATGTCATGACAACTTGTATAATAACTTTAGAGAACCTAACAACTTGAGTTTACTATTTTTAATACAATAAAAATAGAATATTCATCTTGTCCACTTTATTCCATTAAATGATATTGCCAATGCCCTTTTAGGACATTTAATTAAGGCATTTAAGAAAAAGTCAACCCTTTATGAAACTATCCTAAAACTTATATAACAAACTTCAGGAGATCTAAATAACCTAATGTCACTATATTAATGCCATAAAAACATTAAGGTCATTTTATAACTTTTTACTTCAACTTTAAGAAAGGGAAAAACAAAAACCCCCTTAGGAAAAATAATCACATCAAGTTATAAAATTAAGGAATCTCATTAAAAATTAATCTTAAATGTTTAAGTAACAAATCCCTAAAAGTTAAGACTCTATCTACTATACTTTATCCAACATAAACATGTATGTTAGTATGATTGATTTGGATTGTTTATTGAATGCTTTATTTACTTTTCCGTATCGAGAAGATTACAACGTCGTCGAAGATCCGGAGTTCTAACCCGAGGTTCCACCTTCACCATTCACGGATCAAGGCAAGTCATCGACCACCTCTGTGGAAACAGTTGATCATATTTGAGCCCATGTTTTAATAAATTATCGCTATAACTCATAGGTTAATATTGCATTAGTCCAATAATCAAGCCTTACACTTATATTTATTAGATCCCCGTCCTTGTGTGCAAACCCAAGCCATGCTTATTGAGCCTTAACTCCTTGTCACTCTACTATAACAATATTAGCTAGTGCCCAATGTACCGGCACAACTGCTATAGGATATAAAGGATGAGTCGTAGATAGATGGATTCTGGTATATGAGATACCCCGTTATTCTTGTCTCTGGACTCTGTTGGAGTTAGGTATGTTATAAGTATGGTGGGTTCCGGGTGCAAGCTCGGAAACTGGTCGGTCGCACCCGGGGCACTATAAGGACCGGTCTGCGGGATCTGTTGCAAAGCACTTCCGTACCAACCACAAGTCTAATGGGTAAGTCCTAACTGGAAGTGTGGAACACTCCGTCTCTCGGCACCATAGTGGAGGGGGCAAGGGGCTAGCCTGCGGGCGACTTGTACCAAAGGAGGCTCAAGGGGGGGTATGGTGGGACACCGACGCGTCGGGACACCATATGAAACCTATAAGAGGGTGCTGTTGAGTCGGAGAGGACCATATGGAAGGTTTTGGCACGAGTTCCCGTGAAATGGGTCATCTCGTTACACTTCGGTGTAGGTGATGAGTGCGTGCCTTGTGGGTACAGTGGTACATCTCTGATCAGAGTAAAATCAATCTTTTTGAAAAGCCGAGCCCACGGTCAAGGGCGGGTTGTGTGACTACTCGCAGTTAGTTTACAATTGGTTGAATGATTGAGTTATTCATGGCATGTAAGGACTGTTGTGCGAGGAGGTGAAACGTACTCCTCGAGTTAGAAGATGAGGATGCATACACATGTTTACTTTTCAGTACTAATAAATTGATCACATTTAATGCTTTACAATTATGCTTCTTCCGCAAAACTAGCCACTATCTCCCTTGTTATTACCTTGCATTATATTTGCATTCGGTGGCTTGCTGAGTACATCTGTACTCACCCCGTTGACTTACACCATCAGAGCTCGTCTACTACGAAGAGGATGCAGGTCTGGAGTAGCGACCCAGTCAAGGCGAGACTGGAAGGAGGCGTTCATCTAGGACCCTTATTTTATTAGTTTCTCTTCACCTTTATTCACTTTTGTATTAATGCGGTCTACGAACCGTGAATGATTGTCCGTATTGTACGTGGTCGCATGATGAACGTCTTGTTTTATTGATTTTCTATGGAATTTCAATAAAGTCCTGATTTATTAAATCGGGGCGCGACAATATTTTAGGATTTTTCCCCATTTATTTTTCTGTATTATTAATTTTAACCCTAAAGGATTTTTATTCATTTATTTATTAATAATATTTTGGGTAACAGAAACATACTGTTTTTATTGCATTAATGTGTAGAGAATATTATTCTGGATTTAACAAAATTTGAATGGTGAAATTTGGAGTTAAATTGAGCAAGATATGAATTTTTGAAGTTTAAACTATTTTCTGAATTTTATTTAAACTAAAAACAGTCTCTGGTCCACGGTGAACCAGGTTCACCGTGAACCCGTGACTATGCGCGTGGACCGGCCGATCCAGAGCCGTAGGATCCAGATCTGGCGGTCGGACGCGAGGCGGGAGGCGCAAGTGAAAATGGACGGCTGAGATTATAACGCAGCGAAAGGGTATACGTGGACGCACCAGATTGATCCTGGGGTTCAAGTAACGATCGACGGCTGCGATCGCCCCGTACCCCTTTGACCAGATCTACGGGTGAGATTAAATCCCGAAGGGTTTTAATCTGTGCCCTTGGTGCGCGATCGTGCGGCCAGGATCAAATCCGGCACGGCACGCTCGTAAGGGGGCCTCGCACCCTTCGTCTCCGGCGACGGCGGGCTCGGGCGCGGCCATGGCGGCGACGGCGAGGGCCTAGGGGCTTAGCTAGGGCTAAAAATGGAACGCGGGAAGGATGGCGATCATGACGGTACCTCGGGTGGCGACGGAGGGCGACGGACGGTGGCCGGCGGCGAGGGTAGATGACGAGGAGGCCTCGGGTGCTCGTCGGCGTCGATGCTCCGGCGATGTTCACGGCCAACGGAGGGGTGGACGAGGTGGGGTGGTCGACGACGGACCCGACGGTGGCGGCGGCTAGGGCAGCGGGGGTCCGAGGCGACGGCGAGAGTTCGCCGGAGTCGAAGCAGAGGAGAAACCCGAAAACGGGGTGGCGGCGCTCTGGATTGCACAAGCTTGGGCTATAGGGGTGTGGGCGGAGTGCGGTGAGGTGAGGGGGTTAAATAGGGGCTCGCCGGTGCTCAGATGGCAAGGAATACCGGAGAACCCGAAGGGCTCCTTCCTTTTCCGGCGAGGTTTCCTAAAGCTTCGGATAGCCTTCCATTTGCGCGAAAATGTGACGGCTAAGGAAGGAAAGGGGGCGGCGGCGACCAGGGAAGGTGATCCGAGGGCGATCGAGCGAGATCGGGCGGCCGGCGGCGTGGAAGCAGAAGGCAATCGCCGGAGAAGGGAAGGGGGCGATCCCCTTCCGTTGGAGACGAAGGTCCTGACAGGTGGCCCCCCACCTGTCAGCGAGCGAACGAGGAAGGAAAGGGCCGACAGGCGGGGCCGGGCGGACAGTGGGCGCAAGGGGGCTGACGAGTGGGTCCAGGCGGGGCGCGGGCGGGAGGAGAGAGAGGAGGGCGGCGCCGACAGGCGGGACCCTCTGGTCAGTGGCTCACGAGTGGGCTGGGCCGGGCTGAGGGAGGATTCAGGGTTGAGGCCCATTAAGTCTTTTTAATTCTTTTCTGATTTAAAATAATTCCAGTAATTCATTTATTTGATTAAGGGTTGAATCACTGTTGATAAAAATTTGTAAAAATTTCTAAAATTATAACTTGGCCTCTAGTTCATCTCATAAAATTTTCAAGTCCAGATTTTGAATATTTCCCTCTGTTTGGCTTTATTTGGGTTCTTTTGTGATTTTTCTTTATTAATAAATTCAGAAATGATTTCAATAATATTTTCTTTTTATTTTATTCCTTTTAATTTTTGGGGTGTTACAATCCTATCCCCCTTACAGAGAATCTCGTCCTCGAGATTCGGATCAATCCTCGAATAGCTCAGGATGCTGTGCCTTGAGTTCATCTTCTTTTTCCCATGTAGCTTCTTCTACCGGATGATTGCTCCACTGCACTTTGCAGAAGCGGATTACTCGACTCCTGGTGGTCCTTTCTTTGACTTCCAATATCTTGACCGGTTTCTCCACATAAGTCAGATCCTCTTGGACATCCAACTGCTGAAGATCCACTTGCTCCGTGGGGACGCGGAGACACTTCTTGAGTTGAGACACATGAAATACGTCATGTACTCCAGCCAATGAAGGTGGTAATTCCAACTGATATGCGACTTCGCCCTGGCGTCTAATGACGAGAAATGGTCCAACATATCGAGGGGCCAACTTTCCTCTCATGTTAAACCGTTGAGTCCCACGAAGAGGTGTAACCCGAAGGTAGACATGATCTCCTTCTTCAAAGGCTAAGTCTCGACGGCGATTGTCTGCGTAGCTCTTCTGTCGAGATTGGGCTGTCTTGAGTCGGTCTCTGATAATCCGTACTTTCTCTTCGGCTTCACGGAGAATGTCGGTTCCGAATACTTGGGATTCACCAGTTTGGTCCCAAAGTAGAGGCGTTCTGCACTTACGTCCATATAGGGCCTCAAAAGGAGACATCTGAAGACTGGCTTGATAACTATTGTTGTATGAAAATTCTGCATATGGCAAGCTCTTGTCCCAAGTAGCTCCAAAATCCAAAACACATGCTCGAAGCATATCCTCTAGTATCTGATTTACCCTTTCTGTTTGTCCATCTGTCTGAGGATGGTAGGCGGTACTGAAATTTAATCTCGTGCCCATCTCTTCTTGGAGGTTCTTCCAAAAGCGAGAGGTGAACTGACTTCCTCGGTCAGACACTATCTTCTTGGGCACTCCATGAAGACATACTATCCTGGCCATATATAGCTCTGCTAGCTTAGGACCACTGAAGGTCGTCTTGACGGCTATGAAATGAGCTACTTTTGTAAGCCGATCAATGATCACCCAAATAGAATCATATCCAAGTTGGGTTTTTGGTAATCCGGTGATAAAATCCATACCGATCTCTTCCCACTTCCATTCCGGTACTTTAAGTGGCTGTAACAATCCTGCGGGTCTCTGATGTTCGGCTTTTACTCTTCTGCAGGTGTCACATTCGGCGACGAACTGGGCAATCTCTCTCTTCATGCTAACCCACCAATAGCGTTCCTTCAGATCTTGGTACATCTTGGTACTGCCAGGATGAATGGAGTACAACGTCTCGTGGGCTTCTCTTAGGATAAGAGTCTTTATTTCAGGTTTATCCGGCACACATATCCGAGTTCCAAACCAAATGGTGCCATTCTCGTCTTCTGAAAATCCGGGGGCCTTTCCTTGTCTCATATTCTTCTTAATGGCAGCTATATCCGGGTCCTCTGACTGAGCTTCACGAATCTGCTCGAACAATACCGGTTGGGTCTCCAAGGTGGCTAGATATGCTCTGGTGGTCAATCCAAGATTTAAGTTTTCCATTTCCTTACATAACAAGGGTGCGTGTTCTTGAATTATCATGGCGGTGCAATATCCTTTGCGACTTAAGGCATCAGCTACCACATTGGCTTTTCCTGGGTGGTAGTGAATGCCTAGGTCGTAGTCCTTAATCAATTCCAGCCATCGTCTTTGCCTCAGATTAAGGTCAGGCTGTGTGAAGATATACTTCAGGCTCTTGTGATCCGTAAAGATTTCACAGCGATTTCCAACCAAATAGTGCCTCCAAATCTTAAGGGCGTGCACTACGGCGGCTAATTCCAAATCATGGGTCGGATAATTCAACTCATGGGGTCTCAACTGTCTGGAGGCATAAGAGATAACTTTTCCATCTTGCATAAGAACACATCCCAATCCTTGGCGAGATGCGTCGCAATAGACATGGAAGTCTTTGCGGATATCCGGTAGGGTCAGTATAGGTGCAGACACCAAACGAGTCTTGAGGGTGCGGAAACTTTCCTCGCATTCAGGAGTCCATTCGAACTTCTCTCCTTTCTGCAACAGCTTGGTCATAGGCTTGGCTATCTTAGAAAAATTCTCGATAAACCTCCGATAATATCCGGCCAATCCCAGAAAACTTCGTATCTCGGATACGTTCGTGGGTGGCAACCAATCCGTAACTGCTTCTACGGTGGCAGGGTCTACTGCGATTCCTTGCGCAGAGATGATGTGTCCAAGGAACTTTACTTCTGCCGTCCAAAACTTGCATTTGCTGTACTTGGCATATAATTGGTGTTCCCTTAGCTTTCCTAGGGTTAACCGGAGGTGAGTCTCGTGCTCCTTCTGGTCCTTGGAATAGATGAGGATGTCGTCTATGAAGACCACGATGAACTTGTCCAGATATTCCATGAATACCTTATTCATCATATTCATGAAGAATGCAGGGGCGTTGGTTAATCCAAATGACATAACTGTGCACTCGTATAATCCATAACGGGTAGTGAAGGCAGTCTTGGGTATATCCTCTTCTCGAATCCTTAACTGATGGTAACCAGACCGCAGGTCAATCTTCGAGAATACCGTAGCTCCTTTGAGCTGATCGAAAAGATCATCGATCCGAGGCAATGGGTACTTATTCTTGATCGTTACCTCATTCAAGGCGCGATAATCCACACACATACGCTTTGCCTTGTCTTCTTTCTTTTCGACAAAGATGACGGGAGCACCCCATGGCGACGTACTTGGTCTGATATAACCTTTCCTCTCAAGATCCTCCAACTGTTGCTTCATCTCAGCTAATTCATTGGCGGCCATCCGGTATGGTCGCTTATAGATAGGGGTGGTTCCAGGCACCAAGTCAATCCTGAACTCGATGTCTCTCCTGGGTGGCATTCCGGGTAGGTCCTCTGGAAACACGTCCGGGTACTCACAGACTATCGGTATTTCTTCCAAGGTAACCTGGTGCAGTCTTGGTCTTCTGATCTTTAGTCTTGGCATCTGAAATGTAACGACAATCCCTTCTTCGCTGGTCACGGTTACTTTTCTCTGGGCACATTCTATCACTCCTTGGTTTTTATTTAACCAATCCATTCCTAGAATGAGATCCAGGCCTTGGCATTCTATTAGGATGGGGTCGGCCCAAAATACGGTGCCGTGGATATCTATCCATACCTTTGGGCTATATGTTAGGGCTAGAGTTTGTTTACCCGGGGTGACTATTTGTACGGCTCTGGGTAGTTCTTCTGTGCTTAGATTGTTCTTTTCCACAAATTCAGTTGAGATGAAGGAGTGCGTAGCTCCGGTGTCAAACAAAACTATTGCAATTGCTGAATTTACCATGAACTTACCCATCACGATCTCGGGCGCAGCCTGGGCTTCCTCGGCGGTGACATGGTTGACGCGAGCACGGATGGCGGGGTTCGTCGTGACTCCCTGTGCGCGCTTGGGGTGGGGGCACTGATAGGCGAAATGCCCCTCCTGGCGGCAGTTAAAACATACCACGGGCTTGCCGTTCTTGTCGCGCAGAATTTCTGCCTTCTTTGCCGGGACGGGTGGTGCAGCTGGCGCGGCAGGAGCGGGGCGAGGCTGTCCGGCTCCGGTGTTGGCGGCAGGTGGTGCCGGACGATGTACTGGCCGGGGATGGTACTGTGGCGTTGGAGGAGGAGGGGTGAAGCGAGGCTTCTGTGCCATGCCTTGATTCTGTCTGAAGGCAATCATTCTCTTCCTCTTCAGGTCGACCTTATTTTGCTGAGTCTCCTGAATAATAGCCTTATTAACCAACTTTTGGAAGTTGGCATAATCTCCGGAAATGAGTTGAAGGGACAACTCATCCTTAAGACCTCGAAGGAACTTAGACTGCCTGGCCGCGTCAGTACGGACTTCTTCGGGCGCGTATCGAGCCAGCCGGTTGAACTCGTGTAAATACTCCGTGACGGACCTGCTCCCCTGCTGTAGGTCCCTAAACTCCTGCTGCTTCTGTGCGATGATGCCCTCTGGGATATGAGCGGCACGAAAAGCGGCCGAGAATTCTGCCCAAGTGGGGGCGTGGCCCTCGGGCAGAGTCTCGCGGTGGTTGTCCCACCACTCAGCGGCGGGACCATGAAGTTGGTGGGTGGCGAAGGCCACCCTCTCCTGCTCAGTGCAGGTCAGCAGATCTAGCTTCTTCTCAATGGTCCTTAACCAATCCCCAGCCTCCATGGGGTTGGTGGTGCTTGAGAAGGTTGGTGGGCGAACTCGGAGGAACTCCGAGAGCTGGGACGCGGGAGCGGGAGCTGGGGCGGCGTGATGATGCAGCTCGGGCTGTTGGTGATGGCGGAAAAACTGAGCCTGCTGCTCTTGCATCTGCTGCTGCTGTTGTTGCATCTGGTTTAATAGGGCAGCAACCAACTGGTTCTGAGTAGCCATCATCTCAGCCAGTGTGGGGTGGTTGGCGACTGGGGCTTGCCTTTGCCCGGTCGCTCCCCACTGTGGCAAGTTGCCGTTCTCTCCTCCGTTCTGGGGAGCGTCGGAGCCTTGGTTGTTCGACATCCTGAGGTTTCCAAAATTTAGACAACATTCTTTTAGCGGATACTTTTATTAAATTTTATTCCAAAAATGCCGTTCTTGCGGTTACATTTATTTATTACTTCATTCATGCCTTATGTTTTGACATGAATGCTAATACAATCAAGCAAAATGAAAAACACTCAACCGAAAAAAACTACGTCTACGGTAGCTCGGGGGACGGCTCGATCTCGGGCTCGTGGGAGATGGTCGGGGTCGAGGAGCTGGACGGTCCGGCGGGTGGTGCGCTGCGGGAGATCCTCTTGGGCCTCACTGTGGGAGTCTGAATGGGTTTCTTCCGGCGAGGCGGAAGAGGTGCGATCTCCTCGATGTCCTTCTTCAGCTCCTCTATCTGGTAGCGGAGATGGGGGTTGGTGGCGACACGCTGACGAAGGAGCTCATTTTGACGCCGCAACTCCTCTGCCTCGGTAGCCAAGCGGTGTCCCTGCTGGATGCGGCGGCGAAGCTCTCCGTTCTCGCGGTTCAGATCCTCCGAAGAGTGTCGGTAGAAGCTGATGGTGTCGCGCTGTCCATTGGCGTCCTGCAGCGCCTCGTAATGAAGATCATCCATGGCCTCTAATAAGCGCATGGTATGTCCAATCGCGGAATGACGCTGGGAGAGGGTGCTGACGAAGACGCTGTGGGGACTCCCTGGAGTGCGAAGAGGCACGAAGCGGAAGTCCGTGTCATAGAGCTCACTGTCGTATCTCATCCGGAGCTCCGTGAGTGCCTGGAGGGCGGTGCGCTGACTGGCCACCAGGAAGGTAGGTCCTCCTCCGCGGTAGGTGTGGGCTATCTGAGGGGAGGGCTGGACGACGACGGTGACCTCGCAAAAGCTTTCTTCCTCGTCGGGGAAGACTCCATGGTACATCGGCTCATGCTCAAATCCGAGAAAACTGACGAGCATGCGTAGCTCGCGGATGAATCCGGCCTCGTCACGAAGAGTCCCGCTCATGGTGTGAACCGGCATCTACAAAAGAGAAAAAATTTTGTGAAAATCTTAGAAGATGAGAGGATAAGTAATCTTTTGTAAAATATAGTGAATATATATATAAGTCCTAAGGTCAGGTCTGTTTGGCTTCCTACAGTCAAGTCGGCTCTGATACCATCTTGTCGTGCCCCGATATAATAAATCAGGACTTTATTGAAATTCCATAGAAAATCAATAAAACAAGACGTTCATCATGCGACCACGTACAATACGGACAATCATTCACGGTTCGTAGACCGCATTAATACAAAAGTGAATAAAGGTGAAGAGAAACTAATAAAATAAGGGTCCTAGATGAACGCCTCCTTCCAGTCTCGCCTTGACTGGGTCGCTACTCCAGACCTTCATCCTCCTCGTAGTAGACTGGCTCTGATGTTGTAAGTCAACGGGGTGAGTACAGATGTACTCAACAAGCCACCGAATGCAATTATAATGCAAGGTAAATTACAAGGGGGAAAGTGGCTAATTTTTGCGGAAGCAGCAGAATTGTAAAGCATTAAGTGTGATCATTTTATTAGTACGGAAAAGTAAACATGTGCATGTGTATCATCTTCTAACTCGAGGGGTACAGTCACCCCACCTCGCTCAACAGTCCTTACGTGCCATGATTAATCCGAACATTCACACAATTGTAAACTAACTGCGAGTAGTCACACAACCCGCCCTTGACCGTGGGCTCGGCTTTTCGAAAAGATTAAATTACTCTGATCAGAGATGTACCACTGTACCCACAAGGCACGCACTCATCACTTACACCAAAGTGTAACGAGATGACCCATTTCACGGGAACTCGTGCCAAAACCTTCCATATGGTTCCCTCCGACTCCACAACACCCTCTTATGGGTTTCGTATCGTGTCTCGACATGTCGAGTGCTCACCATACCCCCCCTTGAGCCTTCTTTGGTACAAGTCGCCCGCAGGCTAGCCCCTTGTACCCCTCCACTATGGTGCATAGAGCCGAAGAGTTCCACACTTCCAGTTAGGACTTACCCATTAGACTTGTGGTTGGTACGGAAGTGCTTTGCAACAGATCCCGCAGACCGGTCCTTATAGTGCCCCGGGTGCGACAAACCAGTGCCCGAGCTTGCACCCGGAACCCACCATACTTATAACCTAGCCAACTCCAACAGAGTCCAGAGACGAGAATAACAGGGAAATACATATACAGAATCCAGCTATCTACGACTCGTTCTTTTTAACCTATAGCAGTTGTGCCGGTACATTGGGCACTAGCTAATATTTTAATAGTAGAGTGACAAGGAGTTAAGGCTCAATAAGCATGGCTTGGGTTTGCACACAAGGACGGGGATCTAATAAATATAAGTGTAAGGCTTGAGTATTGGACTAATGCAATATTATCCTATGGGTTATAGCGATAATTTATTAAAACATGGGCTCAATATGATCAACTGTTTCCACAGAGATGGTCGATGACTTGCCTTGATCAGCAAATGGGGATGGAGGAACCTCGGGGTAGAACTCCTGCTCCTCGACGAACTCGTAGTCTTCTCGATACGGAAAAGTAAACAATACATTTAATAAACAGATAAAATTCACCAAATATTAAACATACATATTTGTAGGTTTTATTATGTGAAGTAATATTTTAATATTCTGAGTTTTGTATAAAACAGTAAAGTTTAATATTTTAGGATTTTTCCCCATTTATTTTTCTGTATTATTAATTTTAACCCTAAAGGATTTTTATTCATTTATTTATTAATAATATTTTGGGTAACAGAAACATACTGTTTTTATTGCATTAATGTGTAGAGAATATTATTCTGGATTTAACAAAATTTGAATGGTGAAATTTGGAGTTAAATTGAGCAAGATATGAATTTTTGAAGTTTAAACTATTTTCTGAATTTTATTTAAACTAAAAACAGTCTCTGGTCCACGGTGAACCAGGTTCACCGTGAACCCGTGACTATGCGCGTGGACCGGCCGATCCAGAGCCGTAGGATCCAGATCTGGCGGTCGGACGCGAGGCGGGAGGCGCAAGTGAAAATGGACGGCTGAGATTATAACGCAGCGAAAGGGTATACGTGGACGCACCAGATTGATCCTGGGGTTCAAGTAACGATCGACGGCTGCGATCGCCCCGTACCCCTTTGACCAGATCTACGGGTGAGATTAAATCCCGAAGGGTTTTAATCTGTGCCCTTGGTGCGCGATCGTGCGGCCAGGATCAAATCCGGCACGGCACGCTCGTAAGGGGGCCTCGCACCCTTCGTCTCCGGCGACGGCGGGCTCGGGCGCGGCCATGGCGGCGACGGCGAGGGCCTAGGGGCTTAGCTAGGGCTAAAAATGGAACGCGGGAAGGATGGCGATCATGACGGTACCTCGGGTGGCGACGGAGGGCGACGGACGGTGGCCGGCGGCGAGGGTAGATGACGAGGAGGCCTCGGGTGCTCGTCGGCGTCGATGCTCCGGCGATGTTCACGGCCAACGGAGGGGTGGACGAGGTGGGGTGGTCGACGACGGACCCGACGGTGGCGACGGCTAGGGCAGCGGGGTCCGAGGCGACGGCGAGAGTTCGCCGGAGTCGAAGCAGAGGAGAAACCCGAAAACGGGGGTGGCGGCGCTCTGGATTGCACAAGCTTGGGCTATAGGGGTGTGGGCGGAGTGCGGTGAGGTGAGGGGGTTAAATAGGGGCTCGCCGGTGCTCAGATGGCAAGGAATACCGGAGAACCCGAAGGGCTCCTTCCTTTTCCGGCGAGGTTTCCTAAAGCTTCGGATAGCCTTCCATTTGCGCGAAAATGTGACGGCTAAGGAAGGAAAGGGGGCGGCGGCGACCAGGGAAGGTGATCCGAGGGCGATCGAGCGAGATCGGGCGGCCGGCGGCGTGGAAGCAGAAGGCAATCGCCGGAGAAGGGAAGGGGGCGATCCCCTTCCGTTGGAGACGAAGGTCCTGACAGGTGGCCCCCCACCTGTCAGCGAGCGAACGAGGAAGGAAAGGGCCGACAGGCGGGGCCGGGCGGACAGTGGGCGCAAGGGGGCTGACGAGTGGGTCCAGGCGGGGCGCGGGCGGGAGGAGAGAGAGGAGGGCGGCGCCGACAGGCGGGACCCTCTGGTCAGTGGCTCACGAGTGGGCTGGGCCGGGCTGAGGGAGGATTCAGGGTTGAGGCCCATTAAGTCTTTTTAATTCTTTTCTGATTTAAAATAATTCCAGTAATTCATTTATTTGATTAAGGGTTGAATCACTGTTGATAAAAATTTGTAAAAATTTCTAAAATTATAACTTGGCCTCTAGTTCATCTCATAAAATTTTCAAGTCCAGATTTTGAATATTTCCCTCTGTTTGGCTTTATTTGGGTTCTTTTGTGATTTTTCTTTATTAATAAATTCAGAAATGATTTCAATAATATTTTCTTTTTATTTTATTCCTTTTAATTTTTGGGGTGTTACAGTTTCTCTTCATCTTTATTCACTTTTGTATTAATGCGGTCTACGAACCGTGAATGATTGCCCGTATTGTACGTGGTCGCATGATGAACGTCTTGTTTTATTGATTTTCTATGGAATTTCAATAAAGTCATGATTTATTAAATCGGGGCGCGACAAGATGGTATCAGAGCCGACTTGACTGTAGGAAGCCAAACATACCTGACCTTAGGACTTATATATATTCGCTATATTTTACAAAAGATTACTTATCCTCTCATCTTCCGAGGTTTTCACAAAAATTTTCTCTCTTTTGTAGATGCCGGTCCGTACCGTGAATGGGAACCTTCGTGATGAGGCCGGATTCATTCGCGAGCTACGCATGCTCGTCAGTTTCCTCGGATTCGAGCATGAGCCGATGTACCATGGAGTCTTCCCCGACGAGGAAGAAAGCTTCTGCGAGGTCACCGTCGTCGTCCAGCCCTCCCCTCAGACCGCTCACACCTACCGCGGAGGAGGACCTACCTTCCTGGTCGCCAGCCAGCGTACCGCTCTCCAGGCACTCACGGAGCTCCGAATGATCTACGACAGCGAGCTCTACGATACGGACTTTCGCTTCGTACCTCTTCGCACTCCAGGGAGTCCCCACAGCGTCTTCGTCAGCACCCTCTCCCAGCGTCATTCCGCGATTGGACATACCATGCGCTTGTTGGAGGCCATGGATGATCTTCATTACGAGGCGCTACAGGACGCCAATGGACAGCGCGACACCATCAGTTTCTACCGACACTCTTCCGAGGATCTGAACCGCGAGAACGGAGAGCTTCGTCGCCGCATCCAGCAAGGACACCGCTTGGCTGCCGAGGCAGAGGAGTTGCGGCGTCAAAATGAGCTCCTTCGACAACGTGTCGCCACCAACCCACATCTTCGCTACCAGATCGAGGAGTTGAAGAAGGACATAGAGGAGATCGCACCTCTTCCGCCTCGCAGGAAGAAACCCCTTCAGACTCCCACTGTGAGGCCCAAGAGGATCTCCCGCAGCGCACCACCCGCCGGACCATCCAGCTCCTCGACCCCGACCGTCTCCCACGAGCCCGAGATCGAGCCGTCCCCCGAGCTGCCATAGACGTAGTTTTACGATTGATTGTTATTTTTATTGCTTGATTGTATTAGCATTCATGTCAAAACATAAGGCATGAATGAAAGAATAAATAAATGTAACCGCAAGAACGGTACCATTTTGAAATAAAATATGAAGAAGTTCACTAAAATAAATGTGTATACTTTGAAAACTCCAGGATGACCAACACCCAGGGTTCACACGCTCCTCAGAACGGAGGAGATAGTGGCAACCTGCCACAATGGGGAGCCACCGGGCAAAGGCAGGCCCCGGTTGCCAATCATCCCACCCTAGCTGAGATGATGGCTACCCAGAACCAGCTGGTTTCAGCCCTTCTGCACCAGATGCAGCAGCAGCAGATGCAAGAGCAGCAGGCGCATCTTTTCCGCCTCCACCAACAGCCCGAGCTGCCCCGACCTGCCACACCAGCTCCCGCTCCCGCGTCGCAGCTCTCGGAGTTCCTCCGAGTCCGCCCACCGACCTTCTCGAGCACCACCAACCCCATGGAGGCTGGGGATTGGTTGCGAGCCATCGAGAAGAAGCTCGACCTCCTGACCTGCACCGAGCAGGAGAGGGTGGCCTTCGCCACCCACCAGCTTCATGGTCCCGCCGCCGAGTGGTGGGACAATCACCGCGAGACTCTACCCGAGGGCCACGCCCCTACTTGGGCAGAGTTCTCGGCCGCCTTTCGTGTTGCCCACATCCCCGACGGCATCATTGCCCAAAAACAACAAGAGTTCAGAGACCTGCAGCAAGGAAGTAGGTCTGTCACAGAGTATCTACATGAGTTCAACAGGTTGGCCAGGTACGCACCTGAGGAGGTCCGTACTGATGCGGCCAGGCAAGCTAAGTTCCTTCGGGGACTGAAGGATGAGTTGTCTCTGCAACTCATCTCTGGAGACTTCACCAACTTCCAGAAGTTGGTGAACAAGGCGATCATGCAGGAGACCCAGCAGAACAAGGTCGACCTGAAGAAAAAGCGCATGATTGCCTTCAGGCAAAACCAGGGTATGGCCCAGAGACCCCGTTTTGCTCCACCCCCACCAGCACCACAGTACCACCCCCGGCTAGTGTATCGCCCGGCGCCACCAGCTGCTAATGCTGGAGCCAGCCAACCTCGTTCTGCTCCAGCCGCACCGACCGCCCCAGCTGCCCCGACCAAGAAGCCGGAGGTTTTGAGAGACAGGCATGGCAAGCCTGTGGTGTGCTTCAACTGCCACCAGGAGGGACACTACTCCCACCAGTGCCCTCATCCCAAGAGAGCTCAAGGCGTCACCTCCAACCCCGCCGTCCGCGCCAAAGTGAACC